>CATIWK010261203.1:0-19899 GCA_949634005.1 Mallotus japonicus
AATACCAAAGCAAGCTTTTCAAGGAATATTAATAACCAAATCGTCTCTCAACCAATTTGATTAATTAATAGATTATTATTTTATTCTCAATAGGGATCTTCTCTCAATCTCACCCCACCATCTAATTCAATTCCTAGGGTGCGAGGTCCTAGAAAAGCATTAGGTTCAATAATAATCATGGATTATAAATTTAGTGATAAGGAATTTAACCAATTAAGTCCATACTTGAGTCGGGTCTAAGAACCCTAACTACTAATTTAGCTACTCATGGCAATCAAGAAGAAAGAAGAAAAGAAATAGAGAATTGCAAACATAAACGTTATAATATATTAAATAAAGTAAAAAGAATAATTAGAAGGATAAAACCCCTTTATTCTCCTCCTCTTGATTATTGATTGCAATTGTACTTCAATCTTTTACTCTTGATGATCCTTGAGTAGACAAAAAAAATCAAAAGAAAAATACAATGAAATTGTTCTTCTTGAAAATAAAATTGAATTAGGCTGTATTTCAGACTAGCCTCCCCCTTTTAAAAGAGGTAAAGCAAAACTATATATAATAGTCCTTTTAAAACCCTAAAATAAACTTCCTAAATTTAAGTTTCAGCCGCGATGCACAGCCATGCACTTTTTATGCATAGCCATGCATATATGGAACTTTAGAAAATATCGAATCAGGATTGGCCATGCACACCCTAGTGCATAGCCGTGCACCCCTAGACTTGGCTTTCTTCAAATCAGGAATGGTTATGTGTATGGCTGTGCACGGATATTCTTTTGATGCCCGATTTTTACACTAATAGACATAGAATTGGTACTTGACATCTTCATGAAAGTTGTCATTACGAAAGTAAGATTTTCAAGACATTTTGAATCATCTCAATTGGACCTCTATAGCTCAAGATATTGCTGAAATATTAGGAACTACACAATCTAAAATGAAAGTTGCATATGTGCTGACTTCGACTCAAGATTTGCAAACCCAAACGAATTCCGATTTTGACAAGTAAGCTCAATTATGAAAGCTTAAGATGTTTAATTCAAATGTGAAGAAGATCACTTTCTCATTATAAAGCTTTAGGGATATGAAATTCCTTCAAAATTAGAGGCCGAAACAGCCTAAAAGAGTACCTACCAAAACAATATATAAAAAACATCAAATGCAACTAAAAACCAACAAAAACATAATAAAATGCTAAAAAAACTTAAAATACCTAGACTCAACAATTTTAACCTAAAACATGTCAATATTAATTATTATCACAGACTTTAGACTCACAAAACTTAAATAATTAGTGCTAAAAATATAGTATTTTTCGCACTTATCAACTCCCCCACACTTGAGCCTTTGCTTGTCCTCAAGAAAAACATGAAAACAACCTATTCATAAGAAGAACTCAACTCATTGCTTAGTTTTAACTTAACTAGCTATGACAATCTTCACTTAATATAAAGCTAAAAAACCCCAAAATTAAAATAATCACTCGAGGTCAAAGACATGCTAAATTACCATGTGAAGAGCAAACTTCTCAATTGAATTCATGAAAATGAAAAATTGAAATCAAAGAAAGACGGAAGAAAATAGAGATTAATTCAAAACTTGGCTAATCTTAGAATTCTCAAGGCATAAGGCACTTTGTAAGGATTTTCCTTATTTTATTCAACAAAAGTATTCCCAATGGCAGTATCCCCTACCTTTCCCGCACTACTCAATGTGGATACCTCACAAAGGGTCCTTTGGATACTCATACTCTATTTAAGAGCATTGGAGTAGAAGGAGCATATAAAGATTTATAATTTCAAAGTTTTAGCTCCTTTTTAACAAGTGTGTTTTACGCTCCGTCTCATTTTTATTTTTATAGAAACCAAAATACATAAGATTTGATTAACTTCAAGAGTTGAGTTTTAAATCTCTACTTACAAACACCTTTCTTAAAAATCAAGACTACAAATTCAATCACTCAATTAAGAAGTAAGCATTAAGTTCATTAAGAGTTAAAAAGTCCTTAACCACAAATCATTACCCTAATCTTAAAAGTCCAAACTCACATTAAATGAAGATTACCACATCTTTCAAGAAAACTATATTCAATGAATTGGGTTATACTTAAGAATAGGTCTCAAAAACTCAAGTGTCATGGATGATAATTCCTAGCAAACTATATGCATAAAACAAAAACACATAAAAACATATAAAATGCATGGGATGCATGGTCCCCCATATTTTTTTTTTGATATATTCTAAACTAAATAGAAAATAACTCAAAATAAAACACAAAAATGACAAAAAAAAACATTCACAATAAAATTCAACTCACTCCCCCACACTTAAAATCAACATTGTTCTTAATGTTGGTAAATTAAAAGAAAAATTAGGAATTCACACAATGAATAAATTATTTTAACAATAAAGCTTATTGCCCTTTTCATGTCCGACACTTGTGTGATCATAGGTTAAGTTGCTCGATCTTTAATGCTCAATTTCCTTTTTCAATTTACCTGAAAAAAAAATTGTGGGTGGATATGAATTTTAAAGACATAAAAACATAAACAAAATAAACAAAATGAAAAATAAAAATGCATAGAGCTTGGATGAGCCCCCAAGAAGTGCTTATTTAAAAGGTCATAAGCTTGACCATGGCATAACTATGTGTTGGTGTTGCTCAAGTAGGCAAGGTGATGAAGATCATCTTCTTTGCCTCCATAGTACTTGTACAACCTCTGGCCATTCACTTTAAATTTCTCTCCTTGATTGTTTATCAATTCCATAGCTCCATGGGGAAAGACTTGTGACATTGTAAATGGTCCTGACCATCTATTTTTAAGCTTGTCTGGAAATGAATCTAGCTTAGACTTGAAAAATAACACATGATTTCCAATTTCCAAATGTTTCCCCTTATGCTTATGTAATGCCACTTCTTTGTTAATTCTTGAGCTTTCACATTGGCTAACTATGTGTTTGTATTTGAGAAGCCCTTCTTCATCATGAGATTGTACCTGCAAACACTTCTCTACATCCTCCAAATCATAAGATTTCGCCAACCTCCCTCGTTGGACTTCATTCACACAATCATCAACCATATTAATTCTCATGCAATTATCAAGTTTAGGTGGGTGTTTCATACCTTGGTAAACATCAAACTTACAACTTTCTTGACCCACTCTTAATGTAAGAGTACCTTCAAAGACGTCAATGATTGCTTTAGATGTGTAAAATCAATGGTACATCTTCATCTTCCTCAAAATCAAGCACAACAAAGTCAACTGGGAAAATAAATTTCCCTACTTTTACCAATACATCTTCCACTATTCCTTCAGGTTTCTTGATAGTCTTGTCTGCTAGTTGCAAATATATGTTAGTTGCTCTTGCTTTACCTAAGTCAAGTCTCCTGTAAAAAGATAAAGGCATTAAATTAATAGAAGCACCTGAATCATAAAGAGCTTTTTGATAATTTAAAATACCAATAGAGCAAGGTATAGTAAGACTTCCTGGATGTTTACTCTTTAGTAGAAGTTTGTTCGAAATGATAGCACTACACTCATTACTAAGTGTAATATTCTCAAACTCTTGTAATTTATTCTTGCTAGAAATAAGCTCCTTCAAGAATTTAGTATATTTGGGCATTCGTACAATTGCTTCCACCAATGGTATATTTATGTGTAGCTTCTTAAACATCTCCAAGAATTTAGCAAGTTGTTGATCATGCTCTTTCTATATAAGCCTTGAGGAAATGGAACTGGTGGTTCATATGGTTTAAGTGGTGGAGGAGACTCTTTCTTTTTATTATTATCCTACTCTGCATCTTTCTCCTCAAGCTGGACTTCAACATGTTCTGTCTCTTTTCCTGCCTCATTCTCTTCTTCATTACTAGATGTAGGTGTACTCTTCTTGGGTGGTTGCAATTCTATACCACTCCTCAGAGTAATTACTTTAACATACTCTTTAGGATTTTTCTCTATATTACTAGGAAGAGTCCTTTGATTTCTTATGGATAAGGAGTTGGCCAATTGTCCCATCTGCATCTCCAAGTTATGGATTGAGGATGAATGATTTCTGAACATAAGTTGGTTGTCTTAATGTACTTGCTCAAATCTCCCTTCAAGCCATTTTATTGCCTCATCCTGCTAATTCATCTTGGTTGCCATTATATCCATGAATTTCTCCATTTTGCTCTCTAGAGAAGGTAAAGAAGAAGAAACTTTCTCTTATTGAAAATAGAATTGACCTTGATCTTAATAAGCATTAGACCCTCCAAAACCTGGTGGTATTTGAGGTATCTACTGATTACTTCCTTGATTGTTCCATGAGAAGTTTGGATGATTCTTCCAACTTGGGTTATATTCACTACCTAGTACCGGATTATATTGTTAAACCTTCTTGAAATTTCCCCTATAGTTCATGTTCTCCATGGATAAACTCTGCATAAATTAGCACTCAATGGTAGGATGTCCACCATGACAAAGCTCACAAACTGAAGAAAATGTATATAAGATAGCATTAAGGCCCATCTTCTCTATTCTTTTTGTTAAAGCATCCAACTTGGCATTCATCATTGTCAACCCATCCACTTCTAGTGTACCTCCCTTTCTTAGTATAGCTCTCTCATTAGACCACAAACTCTGTGTATTTGCCATCTCCTTAAAAAGATCTAGAGCATCCTCTGGTATCTTAGACATGATTGTCCCTCCAATAGCTACGTCTATATTGACTCTGACTGATGGATTCACACCCTTGTAAAAAGATTGAGCCAAATCCCAAGCAGGTATCAAATGTAGTGGACATTGTCTTTGTAGGTCCTTAAATTTGTCCTAACATTCATAGAAGCTTTCATCCTCCCTCTGATAAAATGAATTAATCTTGTTTCTGATTCTCATAACTTTAGCAGTGGAAAATATTTGATAAAAAATGTTGTATACATCTCCTACCAAGTATTAATGGAGTTGGGCAGCAAGCTAGTAAACCATCTTTTTGCCCTATTAGTGAGTGAGAAAGGGAAAAGTATCAACCGAATAGCTTTTGGTTGCACCCCATTCATTCTGAAAGTCGAATAATACTCCAAGAATCTTTTCATATGGCCTATTGGATCTTCTTGAGGCAATCCACTAAATTGGGAGTTCTGAATCATTTGAATCATGACCGGCTTGATTTCAAAATCATTAGTAGCAACTGTCAGTCTCACAATAGGATTCTGATCCCCTTGCATGTGAGGACTAACAAAGTCCCTCATGGTTCTTTGCACATATGGTCTGTTATGATTTTCAGGATCTGCAACTCTATTTTCAGCTCCGTTCATCATGTTCCTTTTTTTTCTTTATCTCCTACAAAAAGTTATATCAATTTCAGTATCTAGAGATATCAATAATTCACCTTGTCTAGTAGTATTGTGTGTTAAGCACATGCACTAGAAAAGCTCTTTATAAAGACAATGGAAAACTAGAAAAAGACAAAAATGATGCAACTAAATAAATTAAAAAGAAAAGTCTAAATCAAACAACACAAATTTTATCACAATATCAACTTATCACTCCTCGGCAATGGCACTAAAAACTTGGTGGGTTGAATCCGCAAGCACACGGAGTCATCCAAGTAGTAAAAATATCGATCCTACAGGGAGTGGATGTTGAGTATTTGACTACTTTCTATGTTTATTTGTTTAGACAGTCGAATAAGGTTTTCACTAAAAATTAAACTAATCTAGAAAGCACAATTAAATTAATCTAAAATTTATCAATTAAATAGATGTTAGGGTGTTTATCCCCGGTTTAATTTTATCAAAAATTCATGTTAATCTCCCTACCACTTATGAATTTATTCCACTTCCTAGAGTTCACCATTGTACATAGAGTAATGTGCAGCTCTGATCTTCAACTTTCGGGCCTTGAGCTTATCTTCAGGTAGGGTTCCACATTCCAGGTATTGTATAATTGGCTTCATCCACTCAGCTACCTCCTGAGTGCTCATTACTTCTTCTTCCTCAACGCTAGGTTTGGCTAGCTCTTCAGTTAACTCAAGTTCCTTGAACACCTGGCTGGCTTCTGACGCTGATTTAGCCAATAAATCTGCTTTTGAGTTTTCACTTCTGGGAATTTGATGTATTTCCCATTGTCCCCCTTTTTGCTCCAACTTCTTCAGGAGCTGTTTTACCTTTTCGACGTATATGACCATGCTCGGTTCTTTGACCTGGTACGTTCCTTTAACCTGGTTGACCACTAGTTGAGAGTCGGAATATACTTTAAGATGTTCAGCCTGGACTTTTATGGCCAGTATGAGTCCTATAAGTAGTGCTTTATACTCGGCTGCATTATTAGTGGCATTGTATTTAATTTGGACTACATATTTGATTCGAATCTTGCTTGGTCCAATCAGGATGACTCTTGCTCCGGATCCTTGAGCTCCAGAAGCTCCATCTATGTAAAGTTTCCATTCTGGGTATGAGAAAGAGACTACTTCTTCCATTGTCATTTCTTGTATGAAATCTGCCAGAGCCTGAGCTTTTATTTGCTGGTGAGGCTCGTAGCTAATGTCAAATTCTCCTAATTGAACTGACCATTAGACCAGTTACCCTGAAGTTTCCAATCTCTGGAGAATTTTTTGCAAGGGGAAATTTGTTCTGACAACTATGGAATGGGCCTGAAAGTACTGTTGGAGTGTTTTAGACGTGTAGGCCACTATCATGGCTAGTTTATCCAATTTAGGGTACCGGATCTCTGAGCCTCTGAGGACTTTACTGACATAGCAGACTGGGTTTTGCTGACTTCCTTCCTCTCGGACTAATACTGAGGCAATTGATTCATAGCCAATAGAGAGATATAAGTATAAGGTCTCATCCAGGATTGGTCTACTGAGCAATGGTGGTGAAGTCAGGAACTTCTTAATTTCTTCAAATGCTATCTGACACTCGTTGTTCCATTCAAATTTCTTAGAGCACTTCAAGGCTCGGAATAGTGGTAAGCATTTTTTGGCTGAGCAAGAGATGAATCTTCCGAGAGCTGTAATTCTACCATTGAGCTTCTGAAGCTCATTTAGCGTCTTGGGATCTTTCATATTTAGAATGGCCTCCATCTTTTCTGGATTTGCTTCTATACCCCTGTGTGAGATCATGAACCCTAAAACCTTCCCTACCTTTACCCCAAACACACACTTGTCCGGGTTCAGCTTGATCTGGTATTTGTCTAGTATGCTGAGTACTTACTCAAGATCCTCGGCATACTGTACTACTGTCTGACTTTTAACAATGATATCATCTATATATACTTCCACATTCTTTCCAATCTGGTCTTAAAATACATGATTCATCAGCCTTTGGTAAGTAGCTCTGGCATTTTTTAATCCGAAGGGCATGACCTTATAATAATAAAGACCTTCATCAGTAATAAAGGCAGTTTTTCCTCATCTTGTTTCTTCATAGGGATCTAGTGGTACCCTTGAGCAGCATCAATGAAGCTATAAAGCTGGTGACAAGCTGTTGAGTCTACCAATTAATCAATTGTTGGCAAAGGGTAGCTGTCTTTGGGGCATACTTTATTGAGGCCTATGTAATCAACACACATTCTGTACTTCCCGTTAGCTTTCTTCACCAACACCACATTAGCTACTCACTCCGGATGTGTGACTTCCCTTATGAATCCAGCATCCAGCAGCTTTTTGGTTTCCCCGGCAATTACCTTTTGTCTCTCAAACACAAACTTTCTTTTCTTTTGAATTACTGGTTTCATTTCCGGGTTAATGTTTAGACTATGTGAGGCAATCCGAGGGTCCACTCTTATAATCTTAGTTGCCCTTGAAGCGAAGCTGTTAAAGTGTCTAGTGAGGACTTCACCAATGTCTTTTCTGATTTTTTCATCAAGTTCACCTGCAACTTTAACTATTTTTCCTTCTGCTATCTACAACATCTGGACCTGATCAACTAGCTCTGGATTGGCACCTTGTTTTTCTATTTCTAAAGATGCCAGAGGAAAAGCTTCTAGCTGAGGTTTGGAGGCCAGCTGATAACATTATTGAGCCATTGCCTGATCTCCAAGTATGGTTATGACTCGGTCCTCGAGAGGGATCTTCATGGATGGTCAATCTCCTGACACTTGTAGCTGCATCAATCTTATACAAGATGGGTCTTCCAATGATGCCATTATAGGTGAGAGGAAGGTATACGATGTTGAATAAAGATCGGACTGTTTTGGTATCTCCTGCCTCTTGGTTGCCAAATTTCACGTCCAGTTCCACTATTCCCATAGGCTGGGTAGTTCCTCCACAAAAACTAGTGATGGGACTCTTAATGGTTTTTAGATTAATGAATGAGCCTCCCATAGCCTTGTAGGCGTTCTATGAGAGTGCGTTGACTGCACTTCCATCATCTATCAATAGTCTCTTCACCAGATAATTCCGGATGTATGCACTTATGACCAAGGCATCATTATGGGGATGCCGAACATGCTGCCCATCTTCTAGCCCAAAGGTGATGGCTGGTCTTTGTAGCTGACTTTCCTCCTTCCGGGCCCTTTTTATCCATTTCTCTTTTGGCGCTTCTCCTCCCACTATCATATTGATGACCCCGGCTACTTCATTCCAAGTCTTTTTTGTTTCAGACTTATCACCGCCCTCTTCTTCAGAGTCTCGGTATCTCTGATTCGTATTGGTGAATTTTTTGAGTTTTCCATTTTGTATCAGTTGCTCTATGGCCCTTTGTAATTCCCTGCAATCATTAGTATCATGTCCGTACTCCCGGTGATATTGGCAATAGAACCTCCTGTCAGCCATAGCCTTTTTGTTAGGACTCAATCTTCTAGGTACAACTATTCCTACTCCGTTTGCTCGGACCCACATAAGGACCTGTGATCTTGGAGCATTTAAAGGTGTGTAATTCTCGATTTCTTTTCTGAATCCACCAGTCGGGCCCCTTAGTGGGCCTCTAAAGTAGGGATGTTGAGGTCTGGGTCTCTTAGACTCGGATCTTTCTTCTTTTTTGCTAGGCGTTCTGTCATCATCCCGCCGTGACTTTCTGTCTTCATCAAGTTTTATCAGTTTGATTGCCATAAATATGACTTCAGAAAAAGTTGTAGGTTGTTTAGTCATGATTTTATCTTTGAGCTTTCACAATCATGTACCATTCTTCATTACTTCTATGGCCACCTCATCACTTAAGTTTTCAATTTACATGGCCACTTTATTGAATCTGTCTAGGTAACTTCTTAGTGACTCTGTGGCTTCTTGTTTGCACATCCAGAGATCATTTATGCTTTTTGCAAGTGGAACATTGGTGATGAACCGAGTTCTAAACTTCTCAACTAACTCTTCAAAGCTTGAAATAGAATTCTTAGGAAGTTGATGAAACCACCTTTGAGCAGTCTTGGTTAGCGTGCTTGGGAAGACACGGCACAGGATCCCATTGTTCACATTTTGAAGCATCATCTTGGTTCAGAATGAAGAGATGTGGATAATCGGATCTCCCGTTCCGTCAAACTGATCTAGTTGAGGTAACTTGAACTTAGAAGGGATCTCAGTTTTGACAATTCTGCTTACGAAGGGTGTTGTTCCTTCTAAGACACACTCGTCTTCTTTCCTTGGCCCAGTCCGGGCTTTCTGGATTACTTGTTCTACCTTCTGAGGTATCTATGAGTCATCTAAGGCAGGACGACTTGTGCCCGATTCTTCTGGATCTTTCTGACCCTTTTTGTCTCCTCCAGGGGTGCTCTGAGTGGCTGCTGGGGGTATGATCACATTATTCTCCTGGGTTAGGGCGTTTAGTTTTTGTTGCATGAGGGCTATTTGAGCTTGGATGTTCTAAATAATTGCCTCTTTATTTGTTGGAGGCTGGTTGAGTGTTTGGGTTACTATGTTTAGGTCTGGTGTGTTTATAATGGGAGTTCCTGAGAGGTTTGGGAAGGGTACAGATGGGATGGGTCTGCTAGCATGGTGCAGAGGAGCATAACAAGGAAAGTTTGCACCTGGAGTCATCCATCCTTGGGTAACTCCGAGTGCTATATAAGGATTAAAGGGAATTTGTGTTGATGGTCTGGCGTTTTGAGCGAGAGCTCATGGATCAATCAGTTGGATGGGGGCAGATGGGTTTCTCCCACAAACCCTCCGATGCTTAAGTTAGAAAGGGTAGAGAGAGAACTTAGAGAGATAAAGAGAGTTAAGAGAATAGAATAAAAGTAGAATGAATAATATGAGAGGAGGTGAGGAGTATTTATAGGGAACGAGATGCTTTAACCTGAGAGAAATAGGATTCCTCTTCCTTATAGGACATGTCTTTGTTTGAGGAACTCCCTTCCTGATCCGAGAGTCTGCCCAATGAGGGATTCCTTCCTGATCCGGGAGTCTTCCCAATGAGGGATTCCTTCTTGATCCGGGAGTCTTCCCAATGAGGGATTCCTTCTCCTACTTAGACTCCCTTGCTCTGTAAGTCACATTTATTTAGGAAGATAAGTCTTAATTTGAATAGGAATATACCTGAGGGGTATCAAAAGTTATTCATAAAAGTAGCATTGGCTGCTCTAAAACACCAACAAGAAGGTTATATGAGCATATGCACATCCACAACTAATGCTACAAGAAAACACACTCATACACATACTGAAGGTGAGATTTAGGGCATGAAGAACATTACAAGTAACTTCTCAAATAAAAACATAAATGACATTAGAGCTTGGAACATATACTGCTGATGGCAGCACACTCATAAAGATGCTTTCTGAAGGCTTGCATATGATTAGTTTCTAGGCATATGGTCAATTTCCAACTTCCTTTTTTTTCTCGGATTTGGTAATATATATCCTTTGCCTTCACGTAGGTTCACAAGACTCATATGCATTGGCTTTCTTATTCTAAAATCGGCTTCATAGAACGGTATCCTCATCAAATTAGTGATGCTCAGGTTTGGACATCTACAAGCTTGCAATTCTCGCATAAGAGAGTCTTTGTCATTTTGCACTTGCAAGTAATCAATAGCTGATTGTAGATACTTATCATCCACCCTCTTTATTGCCTTATCTATTCTTATTATGGTGTCATTCAATAGCTCAATTAGCAAGTTTTTAGATAAAGAAACAGCTACACAAACGAAGATTGCATTACCAAAGCATCTAGGTTGAAGTGGAGGATGCAACCTCAACCTGACATCTACAGGTATCAGTAATGTGGTTGTTTGATCATCCGATAAGACAAGAGCTTTGCAATCGCTGCGTTATATATGTGCAGTTAGGATCTTATAAATACTGTACTTATCCTTAACCATAGTCTTCAAGGTGTTGACTTGATCAAGTGTGATCTCAAAAATTTTTACAGAAATATTATTTGCTTGGGAGGTTTTAATACTGTTAGGTGGCCTCTGAAGTTCAATGTGTTCGAATATAGGATTTGGTGGTGTTTTGCTGGGAAGAAATGTTCATTGAAAACATTCCTTACACCTCATTTCATATTCAAAAACATCGTTAAAAGCTCATTCTCTTGCTATTATAAAAAGAGTTAAAGGCTTGAATATCTACTCACCAATACAGCCTATAAACACACAAACCCGGTTCACCGAATTTGCTTAACTTGCACCTGCACTTCCCTTGCCTTTTCCAGCACCTAACAGATACAATTTCATTTATAAATCATCAATATAATAATCCCACATGCTACTCTAACCATGCAGCCCTCAAATGATATGCATAAAATGCAATTAAGCTTAATTCTACAAATCAGCTTCATTGACTCTAAAATAGCTGTTTTTAGGCCTAAATTAGAAAAATCACTCTGACCTGTAGAAAAGGAATTTTAACCTCAAATTTTAACTAGATCTATATGTCTAGTAGCTTTAATAAAAATTTAACTTCAATTTCTCAACTATTAAATGGGTTAAGGATAGCTCAACATAATCAGCTTCAATATTCCTAGTAGACAGAGCAATTAAAAATATGGCCTTGATTGATCATGTTACAGATAGAATCAGCTCTAATTCAAAACTAAAAATTTTTAAAGGACGCTTTCAAGTTTCCTTAGAATGAAACTAAACTTAATTTGGAGTTTCCTAACTGAAGATATATGAAAAGTATCTAGACTAGTTTTAACTCATGAACTCTGTAAACCTGGTTTGAAAGCTGACTTTGAAAAATTTCTGGGACTTATAGAAAATGAATTTTGAATTGAAATTTGAATCAATCTTATATTTATATGTCTAGAATATTTTATACAAATTTCACTTCATTTGGACAACAACAAAAATAATTATAGATAACAATTTACAACTAGTTTAAAGAAACTGATAGACTAAGCAATAAAATGTTTTCTTTTATTACCCTTACATAGAGACTGAATCAGATCAAACTCAAAGAGGAAATATTTTAGATAACTCTTCAAAGTTTCTAGATCATCAAATAAAACTTAATTTGGAGCTCTCTATCTCAATATATGATCGAATTACAGAGACTAATAAAACAAAATTTAAGAACACAAAATCTACAACTTAAGAACCCTAAATTAAATCAACCAAAATACTTAAAATACTTACCAAATCAAGCAATAAAGCTTTAGGGGTAATGATTACAGCCTAAAAATTGATTTAGATCTTCAAATTCCTCTTGCAAATCAAGCCTAAACTAGGAGAATCAAGCAGCCCTCTCTTTTTTTTCCTAAGTTTTCTTTGTTTCTTTCTTTCTTTGTCTAGGCTACAAAGTCACGTATGAAGAAGATATATCTAAAAAAAATAATTAAATAATATGTAAAATACTCATTTTGGTCCTTAATGAAATGCCTAAGTTACATATACATCCTCAAGCTTTTAATTGTTCAATCAAGGACAATCATTTGATACAATTGAGTCCTTCCCTCTATATCTTTTTTTTTTTTTGAAAAACCTATAACTATATATATATATATATATATATATATATATATATATATATATATATATATAGATGCAATGCATAATGAATGCAAATGTACATAGAGTAAGGGTACGGATGTGACAGATACTGATAGAAAAAATTGCACAAATAGTGTTTGCTTTTTTCATTTTTATTATTTTGATGTTTGAATTATTATTTTTAACAATAAAGTATTCAAATTGATAAAAAATTTCTAAAATGGTGTATTTACTAAATTTTACAAGTTAAAAGTACTTTTGTACAAATTTTAAATATTAAATTAACTTAAATTTCATCATTTTTATTATACTTTATTTTTTACTATGATTATTATTTTAAAAAATTATTAGATTTTCATTTATTGAACTCAATTTGAAAAGAAAAATTATATTTTATTAAATATAATGGTTACATTTTAATTCATTTTTATTTCATTTTAGTTATTTCACTCATTGATTAAAACTTCAAAAGAAATTATTTTATTTTTGTATTTTATCATAATAATTAAATTTTTATTTTGTTAACTTTATTTTAGTTAAATTACATTTTACATTTCATTTATTGGGAAAATTTATAGTCACTTTATTTTCTAAGGGGGTGTTTATTTTAGCTGTTGGAATACAGCTGGTGACTGTTCAGTTCTCAACAGCTAAAAAAACCGTTTGGTTAATTGTTTTTGAAAAGGAACTGGTAGCTGTTATATATCCAAACAGCACCCGTTCATATAAGCTTCAATTTGAAACTTTTCACCAACAACTATTTTTTAAAAGTTATATTTACTATCTTATCCTTATCTTTTTAATATTAACTAATTATCATTATTTAATAAATTATTGTTTGGATAATTATTAAAAATATTAACAAAATATTAATATTATAGTTATTAAAAATATTAACCACACAAATAAAAAATTAGTAATTTTATTAATAAAAAGTTTTACTAACTCATTATTATTTTAATATTAATAATAGTAATAATATTAGTATTTTATTTAAAATAGATTGTCTAATAAAAGTAAGTAGGTATATTCATTTATTGAAATTATATAAATAAAACTATCTACAATATTTTTTATCATAAGAATTAAATAATTTTTTACCATACGTACCATTATATATATATCAGCAACCGGTGTTATAATTTTACCAAACACTTAATATCAGTTAACTATCAGTTATCAGTCACCAGCTATCAACTATCAGTAATAGCGTAACCAAACAAGTCCTAAGTACCTTGTTTTTATTTTGTATTTATCACCATAGGATGAGAATATTTTTTATTATCTAATGGTGATTATAAATAAAATGAAATTTACTTTATAAAAAATAAAATAACATAGAATGCACCTCATTTATTTAACTAATTTTAAAATATTATTTTATTTTAGAAAATCTAAATGAAAGAAAAAAATATTAGTTTAAACGTTAAAATAACAATTATTTTAGAAAATCTAAAGTAAATATGTTTAGTTTAAATGAAATTTTCGTAGAATTCATTTTGAACCAACTTTTTAATTTTGCGGAATTATTTGAAACTAAATCAATTCTTATTAATGAAGTATATTTGGTTTAAATGAATTCATTTAGAATTCATTTGGAAATGAATTTTATTTGAAATTTATTTGGAAATAAAATGAATTTCTTAGTGAAATTGAACCAAACAAGGGGTAAATCTTCAGGTCAAAACGCATAAAAAAAGATAAGATGATGCAATACTGAATTTTAAAAATTTTTACGCTTTGTTTGTATGGGGTTTACGGAAGGTGAAGGAAGGGGAAGGAGGGTGAAGGTGTGCAGCTCTTCTTGTTTGGGAACACCGTGGTGAAGGAAGGTGAAGGTTTTGGGAGGGTAAACCTTAACCTTTCGTACAAATTTTTAGCTCATTTTCTTACACCCCAAATCGAGGTGTAAGCAGGGTAAAGGAAGGGTAAGCAATTTTTTTTTCCAAAATTGCCCCTTTTCTTTGTTAGTCTTCAGCCTTATTTTTGTTAGTCTTTAGCGTTATTTGCTTCTACTGCAGTTTTTTTTTTTTTTTTTTTTTAATCCAGCACTAAATAGGTAGTGAAAAATTTTTTGGCCCAAGATAAAAAAAAATGCATTTATGTAATAATATTTTATAATGAAAATCAATAAAATAAATATTACTAAAAATAAATTCATTATTATTATTATTATTTTAAATTAAATAAAATAAATAAAACTGGTAAAAATTAAATATTATTATTATTATTTAAGTTAAATAAAATAAATATTATTTAACATAATTTGGGGTATTTATGTCTTTTACATACATAACCCATTCATATAACCCTTACCTCACCTCACTTCTTCCCAAACAACAATTAAATAATATATCTTTCCCTCCCTTACCTTTCTCATACTTACCCATCCTTACCCTTCCTTACTAAACTATGACCTCACCCCATCCAAACAGAGTGTTAATATTTAATATTAATAACAAAGTCAAAGTTAAGCTCTTTAAGACCAGGGCCAAAATTCTTGTCACAAGCCAAGTCAGCAAGATCTTTACATGCAACCGCGTAACCACTCTCTCATAAAACCTAAAATTACTCAACTAGTAGTAATCCTTCAATCTTTAAATAAATTCTCACTCCAACTCAACAAGGTAAGTCATTCACTACCCATCAACTACTTTGAACTTATCTAATCATCTTTTATTTATAACTTAAGTATCAGAGTGGAAACGCTAGGTTACCACCTAATTCCATTTTAACTCTTCTTATTTTGCAGATGATCCAATTTTCCATCAACAGCTCAATTTCCACTTCATTGAAGATAAAACTCCTGAGAACCCAATTATCAAATATAAAATTAAAAATTTTTTTGATTCTATAAATTTTTCCATCCATGCTTACTCTTATAATGGAAAGATGCTCAATTAACTAACACTAACAAATATATAATAAAGCTCACTCAATGATACCTGTATAACAAAAAGAGGAAAAGAAGAGATGCCAGTGGAATAGTTAACTATTGGAATGAGTTGAGATATTTGAGCATTGAGCATGGAGTCACCAAGCTCACCAATTGCACAATCTGCTTCAGCCTGTATAAATAACACTCTTTTGCTATTACAGTCTATTTGAATTCTATCATTTTCATCCTTTCCTAATCTTTCAGCGACCGGGTAAAATGCTACGAGAGCTTTGCTCATAGCTTCTTTAAGAACTTAAATGAATTTGCGGGACCATTTGACTTGTACATCTGGACGTTCAAGTGCCTTAGGTCTTATATTGGATAGCCAATAACTCTGGTTGGGCAAATCTTTTGCTGGGCTTATCACAGTGGAGTTCTTTATGCTAATATTCACCTTCTTCGTCACCTTCACCCCAAGTTCATGACTGTGGAGTTTATCGGTAAAGATGAGATTTCTACAAGAGTAAATTAATTAGTAACACTTTTTGGGCATCCGGGAAAAAAAAATGCTATATAAAGTTATTGCTGAGGTAAGTTATGAACTTTGTTTCCTGAATCAATATGTTATTATATGTTTTAAAAGTAGCTGAGGTAAGATATAAAACCAGGACTTTCTACTTATCTTTCTGTGGATCTCCATGATAAAATAAAAATTGCAGAACTATCTGATTGCCATGCATACAGATTCTGTCGACTTTAATATTATTCTGCTTGCTTGCTGTAACCTGTCATGTATTACATAATTCTCTAATTTCCCAATTGGGCAATTCAGTTTTATGCTTGATTTGTGATGATGTGAAACATGAAACAGATATGGTCTGATCTAATTTTCTGAACAGGTGTCTTTATAGATTTATCGCTCCATGTTTATTTACAAGGTAGCTTTTATGGTAATTTATTGTTAATTTATTATAATACTATCCAAAATTTGTGATCTCAGGCAGTTTCAGTCTTTTGTGAAGCTTGGATTCTAAATGTGTGTTCTATTTTGGATTATCATAATAACTAAAAGCAATTAATTTGATTGAACATTTCTAATTTTTTTTACCTTTTTTTTTTAATTTGTCTTCAAGGATCAAAATATGAAGGGAAATCAATGTCTCTCTATTTCTATCTGTGTGTGAGCTATAATCAAGTTCAACGTTTAATATGGGCGAAGAACCAATCTTCTTTGGAGTCACTACCACCAATTCTCCATCAGGATATAGTTTAGGCATATGCATCTCATAATATTGCCTAAACCTTCCAATGAGACCCTTGAATTCAGCAGTATAACTAATGCTAACTGACATTATTAACTCTAAATATGATCAAGGGAAATCAAGCTAAAGCAATAGCTTGTCTCTTCCCCCTTGTGAATGTTGTAGTATGTAATGGAAATCAAGCTAAAGCAATAAGCTAAAGAAGGAAGAGCCAATGCTTGCTTGCTGGATCTTTGACCTTCATAATTATGAGCTCAGTAAAGTAAATTTGTGATGGCTGCTGGTACTGGGTGGTATCCTTGACTGAAAATAGGGAAAAAAAAAAGAGAAATTTCATAAAAACCCAACACACGCAACACACAATTAGAGACTTGCATGTAGACCCCCAGATCAGAAGATAAGGATCCAATAGCTGGTTGAATGGTTCCTGCCTATTAGGGTTTAGAGTTGAAGAAAAGTGAATGGATTCTGAAGGAGGAGAAACGGAGGTTGAATTGGTTGGTACTTGTGCTGTTAAGGATGGCGCGCAGTATTGGTTCTTCAATTGATTTTAGCATTTTTAGTCCCAATCTTCACCTTATTTTCACTCTCAATGTTGATAGGATTGTTAGGTGTTTTGTGTACTCCCTTCTTTATCTCCTCTCCCATTTTTTTCCCATTGTCAGCGCACCATTCTCTCTAGCAGCAAGTCTTTTTTTTATTATTTCTATTTATAAAATTTATTTTCTTGGACTATCAGACATAAATTATTTGGGAATTGACTAATTAGATTCAAATTTTTTTTTAATTAACTTTGTAAAATTCCTGCTTGCAAGCAGGCATTTTTATCATCTTTGTCGCATTAATCTACCCAGGTTTATTGTGTATTTGTTGGAATTTTCAAGTAGTTTTTATCATTTGTTTAGCTATGGATCTCAAGTCTTCGAAGGTCTGTGAACTTGGATTTTTTAAATATAAGCCATGCACGTTTCTTATCCTTTTGACTCCAATAAATTTTGCTCTCATCATGATTACTATTGGGCATCCGTGTTTCAGGTGATTGCTTCCCCTTACAAATACAAATATTACGTATATAGAAAAAATTGAGCTTGTTTTTGTTTCTTCGTTAATGTTTTACCTTACTTCTAACTGCACCGCTCTGCACCTTATATTTAAAGGGTCTCTTCCTTTCATGATTTTACAATACTTCTGAGCTATGACTATATTTACTCTATGAAGCACAAGAACTTCCAGGTTCATTATTAACTGACTGTTACGGAATATATGTGACTTATATATGCTGTGATGGCTTTTATGTACAAAATAATTATCAGTATGCACTCTGGTTTATGTTTCTCAACTTCAGATCTATCAAACTGATTTATAGCCATGATGAACAAAGGATGATTTGTTAGTATTTTAAGAATCCATGCTAGCTAGCTACTGGGGTTGGATTTTGAGGCCTGTCCTTTTAGGAACGGGACTGTGATGGAGGAATACTATATGATAGTTCCTCATTGATAGCTTATGTGGAAATTATCGTGCATACAAACACTTGCATAGTCTGTTCCAGAATTATCTATCTTTAAAAATTGTTGTCCTGTTAGCCTTTTGTTTTTCTATAGTTGTGTGATCTTCCATGCAACTGTTTAATTTCTGGTCTCCTTTTTGTTTATTTAGAGACCAAATACTTAGAGCATTTGTTGTCCATGGATGGGTATATTGTAGTCCATATGTGATTCAAGAATGATTGTATTCTTAGGTCATTTACC
Organism: Mallotus japonicus; assembly: GCA_949634005.1. Lineage (NCBI taxonomy): Eukaryota > Viridiplantae > Streptophyta > Magnoliopsida > Malpighiales > Euphorbiaceae > Mallotus > Mallotus japonicus. The sequence goes on from CATIWK010261203.1 coordinate 18,736, forward strand.
TTTTTTGTTACTTATCATCCAGCTGATTGTATCTTCTGACGATATGTAACTATCTATTTTGTTTCCGAAAATCACAGATACCATTCTTTGGGCATTTGCAGAGGCTTCAAGTGAGGCCATCCATCTGAATTGCGGGCCTAATTTTGGTGCTGCATGTTTGACCAAAGATATATTCAAGGTAGGGGTTGTAATTAGCAAAGCTTCTCATGAATCTCATCTCGATTGTGTCTAGAAAAAGGATACAACTTTCATGTCATTGTGCTTTTTTTTTTTTTGGGAAAAAACTTGATGCATTTAGATAAAATGCTATGCATATTAGTGGGCTGCTACACATGTTGATGGTCAATTCTCTTTATAGTCAAGTTTTTGCTCAAGTTTCCAATCATGATCTTACTGTTTTCTATTTGTCTCCTTTTCAGGTCAATAAAACTTATGACTGCTAGCTCACATTTTGCATTTCTTTCTTGTCAAGCAAAAGATCCATCTGCTTTTGAGATGCTTAAACGCTATGTTATTCTGTGAGTGAAGTGGTTTTTCTTTCAAAATCAGTGTTCCTTTATTAAAAATACATGGCTTCAGGTTACCCTTTTTTTTTATTGGTAGTCAGTAATTACTTATTTATGCTTAGCAAATAGGGTTTTTTCCCATTTTAGTGTAAAAAAAAATTTTTTTTCTCACTTTAGGGTAGTTTTTAAAATATTTCTAATTTTAGGGTAGTTTTAAAAGTTATTACAAATTTAGGGTGTTTTTTGACTATGGAGTCAAGAGACTCTGTCTACCAGTTTGACTAGCGGACATGGCAGGCCAAATTTTTTTTTTTTTTATTATTATGTCCGCCAGTTTAGATGGTGGACATGAGGTAAAATTTTTTTTCCGTTCTTGATTCAATAATGCCAAAAAATCCGGGCCCCCAAATCAATTCAATTGGTTTAGTTTTTTTTTTTTTTTTTGAGAATTAATGTATTGGTTTTGAGTGAATGTCTTTTGTTGTCCATTAATGATTGAGTTTCATTGGATAAAGCTAATAATTAGGTAATTATTAGTTAGTAATTAAGTGATTATAGCAATAATTAAAAATTAAAAATTATTAAAATAGACCACACACTTATACATAAAATAATAATAATTATAATATATAATTAAACTAATTATAATAATTTTAAA
>CATIWK010261210.1:0-11854 GCA_949634005.1 Mallotus japonicus
ATAAACACAATTAAATAACAACAAGAAGGAAAATAAAATACAAAGTACTAAGAGAGAAAGATAGAACTTGAATGTAGATAGCCTTCTTGAAGATTCCTTGACTTGCTTTGAATGTTCTTCACTTGAATATTTGAATTGCACTAATAATACTAACTAATATTTGAATGTTCTCCTATCTATATATTGTTATTTCTCTTTTAAAATGTAGCCAATAAATGTATTTATAGGCCTTAGGAATAGTTACAAGTGATTAAAATTCGTACACAATTAGAAAGGCACCATTTGACATGAAAAGTCACCATCCTGTGCAGATGTAGCAACTTCAAGAGAATTTTTTTCCATCTAAATGACGTTATATCCCAAAATTATCTTCATCAAAGTTGTAGGTCTTTGATTTATCTTTCCAATTCAACTTGAATCACTTAATTTGGACTTCTATAGAGGAAATTATGGCCAAAATACAAAAACTGTGCAAAGCTGAAAAGTTGCATTCCTTGAACTTGGCACCACTGTGCCGACTCGGCACAGTCAGCCCCTGTCACGAGTCGATACATGTGTGCCAACTCGGCACAGGCTCTAATCTGCTTCCTTTGGCTTTCTTTTGGCTTTTCATCACTCCAATGCACTCCAATGCACTCTAATGCAGCTTTAAGTATGAAATTAACCTAGAGTGACCTAATAAACACATAAGCAACATCAAAGTACAAAAATAACAATAAAAATGCAATAAATAATTAAAATGTAAATGCAAAATAAATAAAAAAACAACAAAATGATCCTAAATAATCATGCTAGTTTGCATACTATCATAAAATAAGTAAATCTAAGTCAGAGAGGGCTTTGGGTGCCCAAAGCCCCTCCGATGGTTAAGTTAGTTTTGCTTGTGCAAGAGAGCTATAGTCAGGATAATAAGCTTGATGAGGAAGACATGTATTTTTTATGAGAAAAATGGTTTTTGTTCATATGTTGAAGTTTCAGAGAATAATAAGGAGAAGAAGAAAAGAGGTAGAAGATGAGATTACCTTAATTTCATGTGTCTGGAGCATATAAGAAGGGTTGGTGAAAAAGTAAACGCCATGTGGCAGTCTCTCATAGGTGTCAGGGAGTGGCAGCCAGCTGTCTGGTCGGGACTTGATGTGACAAGAGGCAGGCGCTTGTCGGGAGTGTAGGTCACATTAAATGCAATAGGTGAAAAGTGCACCACCTTTGACCCGTAGGCAGGAAAGGACACAGGGAGGAATCCCCCCTAGGTAATCTAGTTAGGCAGGATGAAATCCTGAGTGATAGACAGCCCGTGTGGGTATCTCAGGTAGTAAAGGGTGGTTCCTGGGGATGAGTCAATAAGTCAATGGATCCTATGTGGCATGTTAGTTAGCTTCACTTTACACATATCACTATATTACTGGTGGAAATTTTCCATGTATCATCAATTACTAATGCAAAGAAAAGAGAAGCAAATCTGCAGATTTTTAAATCATTTATATGTATGTTTACATATAGAAATTTATACACAGCATAATGCGTGGAAAAAGAGACCATCAGGAGCATATGTGCTTAGGAAGAAAGAGGGAATGGCTAGAGATCAATTGCAGCAGTTGCAACATTTGATATGAACCTTTCATTTTTATGCTTCTTAGAATAGAAAAAAACTAGAATCTTGTTCATGTCTATGGAAGTAATAAGAAGACGACAGAAGCGAAATAAAATGGAGGGAATCACGGCCAGTGAGGGAGTAGTCAAATAGTAACTTCTTTTTAAGGGCATTCAGACATGCAGGATTTAATTCCTGCCATCGTCGATTTAAAAGGGAAAAGTTGTCTCTATTGTACAATTTATCAATGTTAAGGTCGTATGGCCTCTCAGTTTAAAAAAAAAAAAGAAGGAATCACCTTTAATATGTCTTTTCACCAACTTTTTTTTTTACATCATCGTTGACCATTGTTGGTTGTTGTTCTTCAACTTGTCCTTCATTTGCTTTTTTTTTTTTTAAATATTTGTAGGTTGCTTGAGTGGAGATTCTTGTCAACCACATGTCGCTTCTTACTTACAAGTTGAGCCTACCTATATTGAATGCATTCTTTAATCAACCAAAATAAGTAATTAGAGCCCTTGAGCCTTTGGCCTGGTGGCTAGGGTTTAGAGGTGTGCGTTGGAGGTTGGGGGTTCAATTCTCCCTTTTTCGCCCAACTTTTTCTCTCCACAAAATTCTAGGGACAGTGTTCCTAAAGTGTTTAAATGTTGAGCTATCCGTCTAGGGCTAGTTAGGTCCAGCCATGGGATCGGCTCCATTTAGAGGTTATAGGGTTTGATCCCCTCACCTCCATTCTAAAAAAAAAAAAAAGTAATTAGAGGGTAAATTATACAAAGATTCATGACTTTTAGCTTTTTTTTTTTGCAAGTTCATGACAACTTTTTAATTTTAGTAATTTTACTTATCAACGTTTTAGTTTTTCCAATTTGAAACACTGATAAATACTTAGATGATCCGACATAGTAGCCGGAGTTAGTTTTAATTCTTTGGGTATGATTTATATGAGATTCAATGGACAAAGCGGTGCATCTTGAAATTTTAGAATTTCACAAAACGTACTATTTTATGCATTGAATCTTACATGAGTCCTAATTAGAGAATGAAAAATTTAGTTGTATAGAGAGTTAATTGGTATTTCAAATTAAAAAAAAAATTAATGAATTCTGATGATACATGAAAAATCCCCTACCAATCCCGTAACGACACGTGTAAAGCAAAATCAACCAAGATGACATGTCAGCTACCTTTGACCAGTTGACCCACATTCTTGAAGTTCTTCCTCCTATCAAGACCACATACAAGGATTCTAAACCTCTCAGCACCTCACACTGTCTAACAGGTGAACACAGGGAGAAACTCCTCCTGTCTAAACAAAACACATAGGGAGGAACCCCACCTGTCTGTCTCCTCGTTCCCACCTCAAGACCCATGCAATCTTCACCTACTGCACTAAATGGAGCCTATTCTTTTGCCAACAACCTCCTCGGGCCAGGCACCTCCACCAGTAGACCTTTGACACGTGCCTCCACCTTTCCTTATAAGATTTAAATCCTCAAAAGTGGAGGTAACTTCTTCTTCTTCTCTTCTCTTATTTTCTTCTTCTGGAACAGAACACACACGTTCTCTCAAGCATGAGAACACCATTTTTCTGCAACAATAACATGCTTCTTGGAGAATCATATCTCTCCCACAAGAAATCCATGCTGACTTAGGCATCGGAAGGGCCAGGGGCGGACCACGCCCTCCTTCACCAAGCCTTCTTCTTTTTTTTGCAGATGTGGATTCGTTCATCATGCTGGCTATGTTGAGCTGAGGTAAAAAAGGTCTAAGAACCATCATTTACTTCCATCTGTGGGAACTAGGATGATTCTTTGTTGCCTAAAAGGTCATCCTTTTCCATTACAATCTCTTTCATAATTTGTGTTATCAATTTGAAAATGGACATTGCTATACTTGCTTTTTCTCCTTCATTCTCTTTACGTTTTCTCCATTGAAAATCAAGAAGTATTTAAAGTGACAGTGAAACGAAATATTGAATGCCCATTTTATTATGTGTGGTGTAAAAAATATTGGGTTGTTATTATTGTTGTTGCATTTCTCTTTCTCTTGAAAAAGAAGTTTTGATTTCTATATTGGTGGAGCTAAATAAATTCACTAGAAGAGAATATGAACTAAGTAGGAATGAAAAGTGGAAAAAACCTACTAAGATGGGAATTAAGCAGGATTTTTTACCTTACTGACGTTGAAAAAGATAAGGGAAAAAGAAAGCTCGCTAAAGATCTTTATGGGGAGACCCCTCCTGTCAAGCACCATCTGGAAGTTCCTAGGCTGGGATCCTCCCTGTGTGGTGAAGTTACCAGGCAGGTATTCCCCTTGTGATCGCCGTCCAGGCAGGAAACACTCTTTCACTCTTCATTATCTCTCAATGAGCTGGGAAGACAATTTGAAGAATTTGTTGATTGGAAAAATAGAAAGGCTAGCAGAAGAAAGTTATTTTATTATATAATGAACGTCCAATCACCTTTCTCTGAGGCAGTCAGGAAGGAGCCTCTACCTAGTGAATTTTAACAAATCACTCTTCCTACTTACAACGGATGATTGATCCTAGAGAGTATGTTCTGGAGCTTCAAGTGGTTATTGAATGATACACACGCTCAGAAGTTTATCTCAAGCATCCTAGCTGAAAGGAGAACTTCCCACCTGGGAACCATTGTCTAGAGACAGGGAAAAAGCCTACCTGACTATGTGGCCCGATTCAATATAGAAGCTCTGAAGATCCCTCACTTGAAAGACTCTCAAATTGATGTGGCAATCATGAAAGATGAGTACATTCTACAAGATGACGCCTTCTGCAACTCTAGGTTTGCTTCTAAATACTAAGAGAGTTTTATAAATTCTCCCCCTTTGAAGAGACAGAGGAGAGTATTAAACTCCCTGTAGGCAGACATAGCTGGGGAGAAACTTGTATGTGCTACGCAGGTGCCTCGAAGCTAATGGTATCAAGTGGACTCCATTACAAAGATAACCAGACAGGGAGGAATACCGCCTGTCTAATTATTATACACAGGAAGCCTCTACCCAGGAATCCTACCCGATTATTCTTTTTTAAAAGCTCTTGTCCTACATGGGGATTCTGTATAGAGCTCTAAGCACGAGGGAAAACATTATCAGCAGGGCAATATTTCTTTTTGCTTCATCACATAATTGATGAAATGCTCTTATTTTATAAAAGCTAAATAGTGAATGTTTGCCTTATCTTGGCTATCTATCTTCCTTCTAACTTTTTATAAGTTAATGGTTGTAAACCCTCGTAAAGAGGAGAATTTTATTTACTGGAGTGTTTTTATCTATATGACCAAGTGGACGACTCTCTCTTTGAAAAGAAGACAGGTACCTTTGCAGCTTTTCTTTTTATGTATGTAACGATACTTGGATCTCCTCTAGAGAAGAAGACATTTTCTCTTGGCATATTACCAATGGAGGCTACCTCATGAGCACCCTAGGAAGGAAGCTAATCAGACATCTCCCTATGTAAAGGCTATCTAGACAGGAATCTCGCCTGGGAGGAAAAATATCCTCTATTTATCAAATAGTTCTAACTCCCCCATGGAAGCAAAATGTTCTTCATCAAAAATTCTTAATAGAATATCAGAGTCTCCCTTAAGGGAGTATAATCTATTTAACATGATTATCTGCAACAGATTATCCATTCAAGAATCTCCATCTCCAATACAGGAGTAATATTTCCCCATTGGAAATGCCTACCTAGAGACCATTAACTCCCCCAAGGAAGAGAATGCTGATGATGCATCCTTACAGGGCAGGATTATTTCTCCAATCGTCTATTTTTCAGGCAGGAAGGACAGAACTCCCGCAAGCACCAATGCCATTCTGAAAATTGAGAATTGTCATTTTCCCTACATCAAAGGCCAAGGAATCTATTTATGCATCCTACACCATTTAGAATCGATGGAAGATTATTCCTCTTATTCAACCTAAGTATGTCTCTTTAGATCTAAAATAATTATAAGAAGTCGTCAAGGCTAATTACGGCCTAACAGATAAGTTTTCCTTATCAAATATCTCAAATTAATATATTGTAATTATTATTTTACAAGCAATGCATGTCTCAGTCAATTCACATGAAGCATGAATTCCTTCCTGTATAGGAAGTCACACAACTTTGCATCTAGTACTCAGAGAGAAATCCTCCCTGGTCAGCCTTAATCTAGCTTGACTCCGCCTTCCTTTAGGTAGACAGGAGTCCGTGCTCCTTAGATTTCTTTTATAATGAAAGAGCTTGTGTTCTTATTTATTATAACCTGCATGAATTGTTAAATCCCTATGGGTTATAAGGCTGAATTCTCTCCTTCCCATAGTTATTAAATCATATAACATGACATTTTATTATTATATGTCCTAAGTACATTTTTAAAAATCATATTGCACCTCAACTATTCGCATATATGCAAATCTTTGGCATAATTTCTTATATTGATAAATATGATATTTTATTTTAAGAATATGCATATTCTTCTTGTATTATCATCAATGGAAAGAGCCTTTAGAGAACAATACCCCACTAAGGGGGCCAAGAGAGGTATTCACACTCTCTCTCTATCAAACATACCCCACCAAAGGGGCTAAGAGTGGTATTCACATTCTCTCTCTATCGAACCTCCCATGAGGCCTTCAGGAAGACTCTTTCCTCCCCACAGGAGAAGGACATCACAATTTTAAATGCTACCAGAAAGAAGGTTTTTAATAGCAATCAAGGATAAAAAGTATGTTCAGTGACTAAGCGATTTGCTCTCCAACTCTAAAACTGAGATCAGACAAGGTATTGCCATTTCCACTGGATGATTAGCCACTGTGCAAATGAATGCCATCAGTTGGTGCTGGAAATTGAAAGATTGATTCGACAGTCTGCCTGAGAAGCTTTATGAAGCAGGGGAATATCCCTCCTGTATAGTACTCACATAATAAGGGGGCAGGAGCTGCAAGACCTCAAAAGGATAAGCAGCTAGCGCTTCCGCCCGACACTGACACGAGTGAAGTTATTCATCTGGTAACCAGGGAAAATCCTCCCATTGAGAATAAGAAGCTCCTACATGGGTGACTCATTTGGAGACTCCTCTTTGGTTACAGAGTGAAGAGATATCCTCTTTTGATCAATTCAAGCAGTAACATTAAGGCCGAAGAGTTTAACTTGTTTTTCAGAAAAAATCTCTGTTACACCTACATTGATTCTACTCCAAGTATGATGAAGATAGGTCGCGAATTGACTTCTCAGAATGTAATCTTTGATGAGGATAGAATGAGCTCAGCCGACATCGATGCTTTCAGTTTAAAATCAGTGCCATTCTTCAAACTCTTTTTGAGGGGGGCAAGGAGATATGAATACTCTCTAGTTGGTAAAGGAGACAGAAATACTCCCTGTTTATGACCAAGTGCTCAGAAATTCTCCCTGCTTATGACCAAGTGCTCAGAAATCCTCCCTACTTATGACTAGGTGCTTATGGATTTTGGAGATAAAATAATTCGAGTGACAGTTGAGGATATACAACCAGGGAATAATGCTCCTCGAACCAGAAAATGTCAGTCCATACTTCGAATGAAGACAATCTATGGAAGAAAGAAATTTCCAGAAAGTAAAGAAGTAGAGGCATGTGCAGAAAAGCTTTCGTTTCCAAATTGGACAGATCTCCTCACTGAGATACGCCTTTCAGACACCTAGAATGTGTGACTTCTAAGCAGGGTCTCTCAGAAAGATGGCAATGTATAAGGCAAATTTCCTATCTGGTTAATGCACACAGGACAACGAATTCCCCATCTAGTTAATTAATGTCAGAAGAGCAAAGTTCCTACCTGGCAACTCCATATAGTAAAATTTTCATCAGCTCAAAGAGAAGCTTTAAAGTCCTCTCTAAGACCATCAAGATTCACTACCCAAGAGGCGAAATTACATGAAAGAAGATACCACATACCCCTACCTACAATGCTTATCTCTTTAAAAAGCAAATGATATGCTGAAAGAAGTGTAAGAGGGAGTATATGTCTCCTGCATGTGGATTATTAGACTAGAGAGGCAGAATCTCATATTTTGACAGACATTACTATACAAGAGTTACTAGCAAGGAAGTTATCATTCTCCTCTAGAAGTACATTGCATATCGATTTGGGCTACCAAAAATACTCACTGTAACAAAGTTAAAGAATTCACAAGGGGTCTGAACAGTGATCACACCTACAGATTTATTGGCAGATAGGAATTTACTACCCAGTAGGCTCTAAAGAAAGCTTGTTAACTGTCTGGTTTTTACAAATCTATGGTACACTCCTTTATGAAGAAAAGAAGAAAAGAATTATCTCTATTGAAGCTTCTCCATCTACACAACATAATCTTTAAACCTCTCTTTGAAATAGAAGCATCTTCTCCTACTATATTTCTCTTATACATGGTCATGCTCGGATATTCTCTTGGAGATGAACTATTCTCTTACAACAAAGTGTTCCTACTTATCTCATTACAAAAATTGCAAACTTTGAAGCTATCGTATTATGATTCATAACCTAGAATCTTATACTCAATATCAGTTAGTGAGGAAGAAATCCCGCCTGAGCCGCACGGGGCACAAGCCGTGAAGGAGAAATCCCCGCTGAGCCGCACGGGGCACAAGTCATGAGGGAGAAATCCCACTGAGCAGCACGGGACACAAGCCGTGAGGGAGAAATCCCGCTGAGCCGCATGGGGTACAAGCCATGAGGGAGGAATCCCGTCTGCCTATCAAGGCCTTCCTGGCCGTTCGACATATATATAGAGGACAACCGCCTCCTTGCTTGGAATCTAAATCATATCTCCCAGAAAAGAAGAAACCAAATAAAGCCCCTAAGAAAAAAGGGGAGCGCACATCAAAGCCCCTAAGAAAAAAGGGGAGCACACATCAAGTCCTTAAGAAAAAAGGGACGCCACATCAAATCCCTAAGAAAAAAGGGATCACACATCAAAGCCCCCAAGAAAAAAGGGGAGCGCACATCAAAGCCCCTAAGAAAAAAAGGGATCACATATCAAATCTCCCAGAAGAGGAGAAATCAAACAAAGCCCCCGAGAAAAAAGGGGAGCACACATCAAATCAAAAAATCAAAATCAAATAAAAAAATCACACAAAGTCCTCTAAAAGTGAGGCACTCTTTATAAATGAGAATACACATCAAGAGGGTTTAAGCAAGATAAATCCTCCAATCAAGGATACTAAATCCTACTTCCAAATTAGTCTTTCGGAAGTGAGGCACTCTCCATAAGTGAGAATCCATGCCATGAGGGTTTAAGAAACACAAATCCTCCCCAGTCAAAAACTCAGATTCTCAAGAAGGCTCTGAGAATTAATTAAATTTGAAAGTCAAAATCTCTCCATAAGTGAGAGTCCCATGTCCCCATGGGCTTGTGGTATAAAAACCCTTCTATTACCAAATCAAACAGACAGAGATCCTCCCTATTGAGATTATACAGGCAGGAATTATTCCCCTAAGAGAGTCAGACAGACATCCTTCGTCTGAGAGGTTATCCATGCATGAATTTTGCTAGAAGAATCAGTCAACTATACTCTGTGAAGGAGGTCATCTTCATGGAAATTCTCCCTAAAGCAAATAATAAAGAATTATAATTTCCTCAAGACAATTTTATTTAAAATTTCTCATCGTGAGAAGTCGTATCCATTCAAGCAAGAAGAATACAAGAATGTATAGTGAGATAAAGAACAATTATAGTGGAATTCATCGTTTCTAAAGTCTTAGTAGAAAAGTTCCTCAAGAGACATGTGTCCACCTTTGCCTTCAAGTCCGATGACATGCTCATTGTATGCTCGTGGGTGATAAATTATAAACTCAATGTGGATCCTAACATACTGTCGGTACAGCACAGAGATGCTTTTTTAATATAAGCAAGGAGTAATTGACAAGGAAGCAAATAAGCTAATAGAAGCTAGATTTATCAGAGAGGTCAGTTGTCTCCCTGTCTGGCCAATATTGTTCTAGAAAGGAATGTGTGCTCTTCAAATCCTTATAAACAAAGAAGAAGACTCAGTTTGAGATCATTATCATTCTTCAAACTCTTTTTGAGGGGGGCAAGGAGGTATGAATACTCCCTAGTTAGACAAGGAGACAGAAAACCTCCTTGGTTATCACCAAGTTAGACAAGCAGATAGATAAGAGGAAAATCGCCCTGTCTGACAAGCAGACAGACAAGAGGTTGTGTACCATTCTGAGAAATGTACCCTTTTTCATCATTGGGGAAAAATTCATGCGTTTCATAAGTTTTCACTTCAAATCAAGTAGTGAGCGCGGTACCAGCAAGAGAGGAAAATTAGATCCGGAGACAGATTTAATATGTTGGTAGAGTGATGAAGAGGGCTGAATCAAAGTGTTATAGAATGGAGAAATGGGCTTATACCAAATTGGTTGATATGAGAAAGTTTCGAGCTTACCTCCTGGACCGACAGGGAGCAGTCCGGCCTGGCATCCCACTTAGGCAAACTCTTCAAAGACTCTATTTGAAGGTTGAATGATAATGTGAGCCATTAAAATATGAGGATATGAATTGGATACCAACCAAAAAGAGCTAGTGAGGCCCAAGCCTTGCCTAATTTCATCGTAGAATGCAGTTTTAATAAGACCGATTCTGAAGACAGACAGCCAGGAGAGAAAACTTCCCGTGTATTTGATCCTAGCAGTTCCACTCATTTGTCTTACGAGTGGAATCTACATATGCATGGATCCTGTAGCGCCAGAAAAGGTGATTCATGGATAGTTTTTAAAGGCCCCCAACGGTTTGCGGTTGAGTTCATCTCGAAATTTGATTTTCTCATTTCCAACAACATCTTTGAGAATGAGACAGTGATAAAGGGACTATTATTAGCTAAAGTCGTGAGTGTTTCAAATTTAAAAGTATATAGTAACTCGCAATTGGTAGCGAATCAGATCGATATAGTATTCCAAACCGGAGATAGTAAGATGAAAGCATACCAGTACCAGATGAAAGAGGTCTTGGCGAGGTTTGAAGAAAAATAAGTTCCTGCCTACATCATCAAAATACCCAGAGAGGAGGATAATCAGGCAGATCTCCTTAGCAGAATGGCCATCACACAAGTAGAATCTTTACATCAAGAAGTGAGAACAGAAATCATAAATGTGCTTCACATAATTCAATCTTATAATGTATTCTCTCATGAATCACAACCTTACTGGATAGACCCGATTGTGAAATACTTGAAGATGGAATATCTCCCCCTTAACAGAAATGAAGCTCTTAAACTCTCTCTCTCAGAATAATCTGATTTAGCATAATAGAAGGAAAGTTATACAAGAGAGAATTCTACATGCCCTTGCAGTGATGTTTGATACTCAAAGAGGCAGATTATGTTATGAAGGGAATTCATGAAAGACCTTATAGCATCCACACATTAAGATGAGTCCTGTCTAACTCGATAGGTAGGCAAAGGTACTTTTGGCCTACAACGATAAAAGATACCACTGATCTTGTCAAGAGAGGAGACACCTACCAGCGATGCTTCAACTTCATACATTCTTTTCCTAACCATAATGGCCATTAACTTTTCATGGAAAAAAGGTGCTCTACCAGTTTGGTATACCCAAGGTTTTAATATTCAACAATGGCAAGCGGTTTTCAGTCATGCCTCCCATCCTCTAATGAACATTCTGGTAGAAGTGTCCAACTGAGTTATGCTGCAAAACCTATAAAGAAGTTAGAGGGGGTCAGTGACAGACAGGCTAAAGATCTGCCTAGCATTTTATGGTCATACACGATCACACCCAGATCTTTTACTAGAGAATTTGTTAGTCAAAGACTTCCACCTCAACACGGGATCAAAGATTTCTCCACAGAAATTTCAAAGGAAGATATGAATCTCCTAAAAGGGAGTCAAATTCGCTTGACGGGATAATCTACACAGAAGTCTATACCACCTACTTGGGAGCAACACTTCCTCTATTATCAATGGCATACTCTAAGATCACCAACTTCCAGCAGGAGAAAGCATCCCTTGCCTTTAAAAACCCACACGGGGGACATGCTCCAAATCATAAAGGCACCAAACCCTCCTATTTTCACATAAGTCCTCCGGAAGTGAGGCTCATGTCTACTACTACCATGTTAGGCATTCCTTCCCAGAATCAAGGTTTTTCATCACCTGGAAGCAACTCCACTAGTCAAGCATGAATGCTCCTAAAAAATATCTCAAACAACTCGCCTCGAAGAGCGCCCACATAATTTCCAGCCCTGAGTGCCGCTTCTCTCTACTCAAGACT
>CATIWK010261359.1:0-38291 GCA_949634005.1 Mallotus japonicus
TTCAATATTATTATTATTATTTTAAATTAAATAAAATAAATAAAACTGAAAAAAAATTAAATATTATTATTATTATTTAAGTTAAATAAAATAAATATTATTTAACATAACTGGGGGTATTTATGTCTTTTATATACATAACCCATTCATATAACCCTTACCTCACCTCATTTCTTCCCAAACAATAGTTAAATAATATATCTTCCCCTCCCTTACCTTTCCCTTCCTTACCCATCCTTAACCTTCATTACCCTTCCTTACTAAATCATGACCTCACCCCATCCAAACAGAGTGTTATTAACTAAAAAAAAAAAGGCAATGTATAGTATGCATAGACATGAGTTGCTAAACTTTAAAATATAATTGAAAAACTTTTGTCAAATGGGTGATTCTATACTTAATTCGATAACTTGGTCAATCAGAATAGCTCTCAAATCTAATCTAAACTGAAATAACAAATAATCCTTATCATAATGAGGAGTCAATTTATGTGTTAAGCTTGTAGTTTAAGAGATTAAACTCAATTTTGTTTTAGAAAATTTTGATGTATTAAATGCAGTAGTACTCAGTAAACTTTGTACTTGTTGCCATCTAAATATTAAACTTTAATTTGTGTTTTTTTTTTTTTATAACCTTCAATTTTAAACTGCTTAATTACCTTGTTACTGTTCATAGCCTTCAAATATTGTGTTTTTTGAATTTGGGTGGTTTTTTTTTTTTATTTTTAACAAAAAAATCACCTAAATTCATTGATTTTTTTGTTAATTTTTAACAAAAAAAACCACCTAAATTCATTGGTTTTCTTTAGTTTCTTTGTGTTATTTTCTTGTCAATAAATAATTTTGTGAGCATATAGCTTAATATATGTGGTTTTTGCATATGGTGATAGCTTTTCTAATAGCTTTTGATAGGGTGATTTTGCATATGGATCTTGTTGACTCACAAGCAAGAAGTCATCAACAAACTAAGGAAGGAAGATTAAATGAAGAAGCTCACAATTTTAGCCTCCATATCCAAATTTCCTTTGCATCTTGTCTGCTCTCCAACATTAACAACATTCTCAAGACCGTTGTTGGTTTGATGAGTTCTCAAAAACTCATTCCTGAGCAACTCTCTCCTTTGTAGCCATGGCTGCTAGTGGCGCTGATACTGCTGGTGCCGCAACTCTCTCTCTCTCTCTGCCTTAGCAATTCTAGGATTTCATTTGGGAAGAAGATGATTGTTGGATATGGGCTAGTAATGGTGTATGGGCTAGTAATGGTGTGAGCTTTTATTTCTTTTCTTAGTTATTGGGCTCTAATGTATTACACTTCTATATTCTAATGAAAGTAGTATTGTTGTTAAAAAAAAAAAAAACTTCAATTTTATTTAAAAAGGTAATGACAAAAATTTTTAGTCCTCCTATTTTTCTTTAGAACTTTTTTAATCCTTTAATCTTTTTATCTTTTCAATTTAGTCCTAAAGTTACAAAAATTTTAGAATATTATTTTTATCTTTTTTCAAGATTTTGATACATTTAGGGTGAATCTGCTTTCCAATTTCCCATTAAGCCTATGCATAATAAAAAAATATGAATTTATTTACCAATTTTTCTTCAATCTTGAATTAAAATAGCAATACTGGATTATTTAGGGATCAAAAATTTTATAAGTGACTAATGGAAAGCTAAATAAAAATTTGATATAAAAAATACAAATTAAAGTATGGTAACCAAATTGAAATAAAATCAAAATTTAGTAACCTTCAAAGTAACTAGCCCAATTTTTGATATGTATAAACAATTATAATCATTAATGAATAATATTTAGATCTTGATTATTTGATTATGTTCAAAAAATTGAAAAATTAATAAAACTTTCAATGCATGAATTTTGATAATATGATAAATCAATAAATAAAGGGAGAAGGAGGAGATGGTTATCTCCAGGTCATGGTGGCAATGAAAATGACTGAAATATTACCAGTCCAAACCAACAGTCTACTCTTATCAATCCACATATGGCAATTTAGGGTCCCATTATTCATCAATCTTCTAATTATATGAAAGTGACATGCAAACCTATCCAATTCTTCACTTCTCATTCTTCTTCTTCTACTTTTTTTTTTTTATCACATTTATTGTCCACAATTCCACATCAATGAAGCCTTATGATATTTTTGAGTTAATATATATATATATGTTTTTGTAAAATATGTTCACATCTCTATTCATTTATAAAATATGCTGATTTTATATATTATTGAAATTAAATAGGTTAAAAATAAAAATTTTAAAATTAAATAAAAAATAATAAAAATTAAGAAATATTTAAAATTAATTATGTAAAATGCAAAAGCGAAATTATACATCTGGAAATATAAAAAAAAATATTACATATTATGAATTTAATTTCTCATTACCAATAACAAAACTTTTCTTCAAATTAAAAAAGCTAATGATATCTTCTCAAAAAAAAAAGTTAATGATATTTATTAGTATAAATGGCAAATAATTTAAAATTTTGAAACAAGGTATTAAATTCAAACTATATATATATATATAATACAAATATTAAAAGAATTTTTTCTTCCAAATTCATTCAGTTTGATCCCTATTAATTAGAATCCAAATTCCAAAGGGTATTGTAAAAAAAAAAAAAAAGTCAGTTTCACCTTTGACATTACTAGTTAATGCTAGCTAGGCAAGCAACTCCTTATCCATTCTACATTTCCTAAACTTATCTACTTTTTTTTTTTTGAAGAAAAACTTACTTTTTTTTCCTAAACTTATCTACTTTTGTTAGTCATTATAATTTATTTTCAAGTACAAATTCGGAGTAGAAGAGAAACTGAAACTCGAACCCAAATTCTATACATATCAATTAAAATTCATGACCAAGAAATCATGAATTCAAATCTTATGATACATATATCATGACTCTTGGTCCATGATGTACTGTTAGATAGAATATCTATCACACTCTATATAAAATTAATATAGTAGTAATAATAATAATAGATAATATCATAAATATTAAATAGTTAGATAAATATGATAAATGTATAAAGTATATGTTCGGTTGTAATATAGAGTTGATAAAAAAAAATAAAAACTTCAACCATTGGGCCAAAGTGTGCCGGCTAGTAATCATAATTCATGATATATATAAAAGTTAATTGTTTTTCATTATAATTAATATGACAACCCCAATTCACATATAAAATATTGATACGTGTTGTCACTTGTTAGAACTTTAAAATGTTAAAAAAATGCAAAAGGGTTTAATATATTATTAAAGCCAATAGGCCTAGTGGTGAGTGATCATGCCGATACTACATTTGCACAGTAAAAATCCAAATGGATGAATTAGGGTTGCTTGTACAAGTACTAGTAGAACCCCAACTTGCACTATGAATAGGGTCCACTGGTATAAACAAAAAACAATTTATTTTTTTTTTTTGTCAGTGTTTCTTTTCCAGAAGTGAGAAAAAAAACAAAGTCTACCACTATTAGATTTTTTTTTATCAGTGTCACTTGTTAGTATTTAATGGGTCATGACAGTTAGTTGTTAGTGTTAGCGGGGGAGAAGGAATCTATACCTAACCTACATGGGACCCACATTTATATGAACAGCCAAAGAATAATCTTAGCATTGCCACGGTTCGAATCCAAAACTTAAGGTCCTGGGTGACTCAGCCTTAAACCATTTGGTCTAGACATCACGGGCTTATTAGTTGTCATGAAACAACATATTTTTTTTGGAATTAGTATAAAATGATTTTATAACTTTATATTTTTTTAATTTTAGATATGCATTATTTTAATGATAATTTAAGGTATGTAATTTTTACTATTACCAATTTCAAATACAATCATAATATTGTAATTGCTTAAGGTGCTTAAAAGAGTGTTTTCTAGATATTCCTCCATAGTTGAGAAAAAAGTTCTCTATTTCTTCTAGTCTTCCTTTCACAGTGAAAAAAATCATTCTTCTTCTTTTCCTCTTTTCATTGTCTCATTTTATAGTTTATAATTTTGATTTTTGTGGTTCAGTTTTTTTTTATTTTAATTTTCTCTAGATCCACAGATCTAGATCTAGATCTTGTTAGCCATGGCTTTGCTCTTTTGGTGCGGATGCTCTCCTTGGCCGCTACAGTAGCATTGCTGTATAAATCTTGACTTCTCCAGTAGAGCAAGAAAAAAAAGTGCAGTGATTAGAAGGCATCCCAACTACAATTGTGAAGGTTGATGATCCGATTGGGTAGCACTCGCAATAAAGGAGCCAAAGATCAAGGATTCTGCAAAAGGTCAGTAGCTAACGGTCTTGGACTGAGTCAGGGAGCTCATCTTCACTTTTTTGCTTTATTTCACTTATTTTGGATGACTGTATTTAAGTATGAATGTTTATTGGTTTGTTTTGGGTTGCTTGACTTAGCTAGGAGTTTAGTTTTTCAGATTTTATCCTTATTTGTTTTTTACTCACAACCCTATTCATTGAAGGAACTAATTCATTACCTTAGCATCAGTTCGTCTAGTGACTCTAAGTGATTACCATATGAGTAATTTCAGTCAGGGGTTAGTGGAGATACAACAGTTTCTGCTGTTTTTTGCTTATTTTGGTTCAGTTGTGTTTGAAGGTCTTATTCCTTCTCTAGATGTTGTAGTTCCAATTTCCTGAAATGAAATTGCAATTTACCAAAAAAAAAAAAAAACAATCATAATATTGTTAATTGTCATTATATTATTGTTGAAAAATTTCAACAATGCTAAGAATAAAATTCAAAAATATTAACATGTAGTTAGGAGTATACAAAACTCGTCTGACCCGAACTAAGAAATTTGGACGGTTCGATAACTGAACCCTTTATCGTGGCAGTGCGGTTGAGGAGGTAGAGAAGTTCGATTTTTGAGTGATGGTTCGGTTGATACATTTTTAAAACTGAACCACTATATATATATATATATATATATAAAATGAAAACAACATTATTTTCAGCCTACCTTAACCCTACTATATATACATCATATTCTTTTTCTTTTCTTTATTTATGCCTTCCCCTCCTTTTCTGTCTTTCTCTTGAACCTTCACCTCTCCTCTTTGTAGACACCTCTCCTCTCTCGAGTCTCGACCCTTCCTCTCTTCCCTTCTCTGTGACTATAACTCTAAATCTCTTCCCTTCGCCTCTTCTTCTCTTCTTGTGTCATTTATTCTGGACTTAGTCTCTTTTGTCTTTTATGATTTCTCTTAATACTTTGTTATTATTTTGTTCTCTCTAGTCACTGTCCTTTATGAAAGTGACAAAAACTAAATTTGTTGAAGGGGAGGGATTTAGAAATTATATGAGTATTACATGTCCAAGATTTAAAATTTCATCTAGATGGATTGTATTTAGGGATTGCTTTTATCTATACCTAGAGGAGAGGCAAAAATTAAAGAATTTCTTAAAATCATATAGTCAAAGAGCTAATATCACAACTGACTCATGAACTTCAATTCAAAGAATTAACTATATGTGCATCATTGCACATTTTATAAATGATGAGTGGAAGCTGCAAAAGAGAATCCTTTAATTTGTGCTTGTTGCCTCACATAGGGGTGAATACATAACTAATGCTTTTAAAATTTATTTGCTTGAATGAGGGATTAAGAATGTGTTCACTGTCATTGTAGATAAAACACATCTTCTAATGACATTGCATTAACTTTTTTCAAAAGGAAATTGATGAGTTGGGGTAGAAGCATTATTAGAACTAAGTACGTACATATGAGATGCATTGTACACACACTTAACTTGGTTGTTAATGAAGGGCTAAAAAATATTTATGTTTTTGTTAAAAGAGTTAGAGATGCTATTAGGTATGTCAAAAATTCACCTCGTAGGTTGAGGAAGTTCAAAGAGTATAGTGAGTTAGTTTGGTATTAAAACTCAGTCTGCCTTATCACTTGATGTGCCAACTAGGTGGAATTCAACTTATATGATGTTGAAAATTGCATGCATGCATGTATGAAAAAGCTTTTGAGAAATTTGAAGAACAAAAACTTGCATTTAGAGTAGACTTAGGTGAAGTACATGACTTCTTTGATTGGCAAGCTGTGAACATCATTGAATTGTTGCAATATTTTTATGAAATGACCATAAGAATCTCTAGTTCTCATTATGTGACTGCAAATTTATTTTTTAGTGGAATTTTTTTATCTACATTGCATGTTGACTGAGTAAAAGGAATGGTGATAATTTTGTTATGTTAATGGGCATGAACATTATAGGAAAATTTGAAAAGTATTGGGGGGATCCTAAGAAAATGAATTTCTTAATATTTTTTGCTAACATATTGGATCCTAAAGATAAGTTGGAATATATGGAGTTTTCATTAGTTCAAATGTATGATGAAGTAAGAGGTTCCAGCTTATTCTTTTTAGTGAAGTCTACTTTATTTAAATTGTTTGATGAAAATATTACTTTATATAATCCTGTAAATGTGAGTGACAATTAGTCACAAAATAGCCTCTTCATTGAAAGCAGTCAATCTACTCCTATGTCTAATTTGTCTACTGAAAAATTAATGTCGGTATTGAAAGTTAAGTTTAAGAAGCATAAAATGGAGACTGGTGTTGGTGGAAGCATGAGACTTTGAGTTAGAAATATACTTGAATGAGGCAATTATAGATGAGGAAAGGAATTTTGATGTGCTAAGGTGGTGGAAGCTAAATTCAGAGAGATTCCTAACCCTCTCTCGATTGGCTCGTGATGTATTGGTTGTCCCAATATCTACTGTTGCTTCTGAATTAGCTTTTAGCGTCGACAAAAAATTTCCAAATGTATTTAGGAGTTCATTTACTCCTAAATTGGTGGAAGCATTGATCTGCACCCAAGATTAGTTGCAAGTGGCTTCAAAGCCAATTTTAATTAAAGAGGCTATTGAGGATCTTGAAAACTTTAAAAAGGTAAGTTAATTCAATTGATTTTTATAATTTATATTGTTTGAATAATAATAATTAATAGTATCTAATGAGGTTTCTTTTCTTTTGTTGTAGATTTATCTCTATTTGGTGTTGGCCCATCCTCACATGCAATCTAAATATGGTTTTCTAATACACTCAGTAAATTAGTACATTATTCACTTAATTTTTACTGTATTTGATGTGTATTTTTGTGCCTGTTTGCTGTTTATGACTTTTGTTGTGACCAACACTTACATCTATTATTTTTATGTTGCATTAGAAACATTATGCGCCTCTGGTTTTTTGGTATTTATGTTGCTTTTATATGACCAACTTTAGGTGCATTGTGCTGTTGCTGCACTATTGTTTTGTGAATTGTGAGGCTATGATGAAGCTTCCATCTCTTATTTTTTGATTTGCAGAGGAATTCTTAGCTGTGTTTCTTTGGTATCTTAGTTGTATTCTATGACTCAGTTCTTTTTGTTGCCAAAATATAGTTATCTTTCTTAAACAACTTTTATGAGCCTGCATATAAAGCTCTATCCTTTATCTTATATTCTTATGTGCCTTTAACATTGCAAAGGAATTACTGACTTTGTTATTGTAGACTATACATATCGAGTTATTGCTTATTTTGCCTTCTGCGCTTTTGTGAAGTATTTACCTTTTAAATTGAAATGTTTAGGTAGCACGAACACGGAAAAACATAGATACAGATACAGAAAAAATGCCTACTAATTGAAATGGCCATACAACATAAGTAAAGATACAAATGGCTTAATTTGAATTTTCATTTATAAAATTTTAAAATATTTTATAAAAGATCCAGTCCAATTCTTTTTTCAATTCAGTGGCTGCCATTCGCCCTCAATAAATCTTGATGACCACAAATTATTTATTGAGAAAATTTAAAATTTAATAATTTGTAATTTTGTATAATATTATTATTTTTTGAGAGAATTTTTGTATAATTTTATTGACACCAAAAAAGACAAGTCTTTGCTAACATAAAAAAAAAAAAAAAAAAAAAAAAAAGACAAGTCAATCTTGATGAAGCAAAGTCATGTGCACCATGTGGCAGCAACTGATTGCACAGTTTACAATTATCGGTATCATGTAAGAAGCTTTCAGTTCAGAAGAATCTTAGTCCCTTGCGATACTATAAGTAGCAACCAAAACCCACTTCTTTTTAGCAAACAAAAATTACCAGTTTTTCTTAGGTGCCTGTACCCAATTACACTTAAACACCCAAAGAAAAAAAATGGCAGATTTAATCCCTCATCTTCCAGAAGAAATCGCACTAGAATGTCTAACTCGACTTCACTACACAACTCACAGAGTTGCTTCCCGAGTTTGCAGAAACTGGAACCATCTTCTCCAAAGCAAAGATTTTTACTATCTTCGAAAACAATCTTCACATACCCATAAAGCTGCTTGTTTCATTCAGTCACTTCCTTCTGATGAGTCTTCAAAACCTGTTTGCCCACCAAGATATGGAGTTACTCTCTTTGATCCTGTTAATGGTGTTTGGGAACGAGTCGAACCTGTTCCTGATTGCCCAGATGGGTTACCTTTGTTTTGTCAAGTTATTAGCTCTGAAGGTAAGCTTTTACTCTTGGGTGGATGGGACCCGGTGAGTTATGAGCCACTGAGTCATGTGTTTGTTTATGATTTCACAACTCGGAAGTGGAGGAAAGGGAAGGATATGCCTGAGAATCGGTCTTTTTTCGCTGTTGGGGAGCTAAACGGACGAGTTATAATTGCTGGTGGGCATGATGTGAATAAGAACGCCTTGAGTTCTGCTTGGGTTTATGATGTGACTCAAGATGAGTGGAGTGAGTTGCCGCGGATGAGTCAAGAGCGAGACGAGTGTGAAGGAGTAGTGATTGGATCTGAATTTTGGGTTGTGAGCGGATACAAAACTGATAGTCAAGGACAATTTGAAGCAAGTGCCGAGTCAATCGAGTTAGGAGCGAGTCAATGGAAGCGAGTTGAAGATGCATGGAAGGAAGGAAATCGATGTCCAAAGTCATGTCTTGGAGTGGATGAGAATGGAAAATTGTTTAGTTGGGCAGAGAGTAGCCAAGATTTGGAAGTTAAAGTTGGGGCATGTGGGGTCCAAAGTGGTGAATGGGATTTAGTGACTGGATCAGCTTATCAAGGCGGGCCACAAGGGTTCTTTCTCATGGAAGGGCAGAATGGGAAATGGAAGAGGTTAAATGTAGCAGATGAACTTTCAGGGTTTGTGCAATCTGGTTGCTTTGTGGAGATATAAGAAGATAAAAACATGCTGAAGCTCGAGCAATCGAATGACAAACAATCTTTTTATCACATTTACAAGTCATAAGTTCAATCCTAGCAACATGACGCTTGTATTGCTCTCCCACAACCCAATTTTCACTGTTTAAGCTGCTCCTATTTCGCTCGCTGCTACCATAAAAATTGCTTTTGCTTTCATTTCCTCTGCGCTACTACTAGCAGAAAAAAAAGAACTTTGAAAGAGGATTTTTTTGCTGTTGTGTTCGTTTACTTGTTGAACTCTTTGTCAGTTTTTGTGTGTAGAGGTAAAAGAAAATGCACCTTCTTCGGCTCTCAAATCGTGTATGTACGGATTCATGTTAAGGTTTCTTGTACAACGTTTATTTTATGTTATGTAATATATGCAGCGTTTGTTAATCTAATGCTTATCCAAAACCACTGATCCATCATATATAGCTCCCAGTGTCATTACTCAGTTCGCAATGAATGCCTATGCAGATGGTCTTCAAATTGGAAGACAGCCACTTCTTTGATTTTTGTACTTTTCTATCAGGTATTTAAAAGAGGACCATATATGGGTTGCACATGGAGTTTAGTGTCAGATGAGATTTTTACGAAAAATTTAAAGCAGCAATACAAGAAGCTGTTCCCATGGTGTCACAGATAATAATCTCATGGTCCACAAGATATAATTCCAACATTCTGTTTATTTTCAAAACAAAGGAAATGAAAAAGCTCAACAAAGCACTCTTCCAAGCCCGCAGCTCAATAGGGCGGACACATTTCTAGAACCTTATCATAACTGTTTTTGGCCGTTGGCTGAGTAAACACCATACTCTTTATAACTATACAGAGTTACATCGAATCAGTTACGTCCAAATCATAGTTTTGTAAGTGCTCCCATAAAACCAGGTTTAGGCTTCACCACAGGGAAGCCATCCCTCAATTGACCAGGCACAACAGAGTCAAGAAGGCAAGATACAAACAGCTAGTTTCCATTAGCACACAAGACCTAATTACTTGCAAACTATTGAAGATGAGAGGTTAAAATAATGTAAGAATAATAATCATGACATTAATCACCACTGCAGCACAGAAACTAAATTAGTTGTTAAGTCTACATTATTCTATAAAGTCGCCAACTGTAAAAAGATCCACTACCAGCTTAGATGCTACATTGAACTCTGGACAAGGAGGATCTCCCTGTGATATTACATAATACATCATCAATTACATAGAATACCAATACATCATCAATTACCTAGAATACCCTGGGCTTAGGCTCCTGCTTGGTGTCCTGCTCCGGCTCCTTGGGGCATAAGGGGACCTTGAGCAAGATCGCTCTCTGTACCTCCTGTCTCTAGGAGAAAATGACCTGTTGTATCACATAGGAAGGCATTTTTTAAATCAGAAGTGTACATCCTCGCTTTCAGTTCGATCTAAATGTTATGGGGCTAACACTTAATTAGAATGCAATAATGAATGAAAAAGGCAGCACACCTTGAATAATGCCTTCGCCTGGGAGAAGGGGAATAGTACACTGGGCTACGAGAATAACTACGTCCATAACGAGGTGATCGTGAATAACTTCGTTCGTAACGAGGTGATCGTGAATAGTAAAGCGGAGATCGCCTTCGCTCATATGTTCGTCCCCTGCTAACAAATTATATACATCAGCAATGCTAGTCCCAGCTTCTCAAGATCACTGTCATATAAAGTAATCCTCTACATACACTATAGTCAACGTCAAAGACAACACAGACAAGAACTGGCTGGCCTTTTACAATTAGTAACACAAAAAGACAAGGCAGCTTAACTTGACATAACAGGAGTTCAGCCATCAGCAGTTTCACACAAATATGTCAATGACACAAAAAAATACATCCGCATCTACCTCAACATGCAGATTTTTCAGAACACATCCATGTATTCTGCCAGATTAGCATCACCTTCACTAAAGAAATAACTTTAGAAACCCAAATAAAAAAGGAAGCCAAAATTGACATAACTGGAGTTCAGCCAACAAATGTATCCTATTTACCACAACTAACAGAATGCATAAGAAAAGTAATCTAGCTTTATTTCACATATCACACAGCGCATTCCATCAATTACACAGCCTCAATTTCAAAAACTGAAAAAAAAAATTAGTGTTACCTTGCATGTTCTCTTGCCCTCATTTCTGTTGGTTTCTTCCTGTTTTCCTCAGCAAAGACAACTGTCAGTTCCCGACCAAGGAGAATTTCACCATCCATGCGATGCTTTGCATCTGCAGCATCAGCTGGGTCTACATATTGGACAAATCCAAAGCCACGTGGCTCCCTGCAGCATCCATACACCAAGATGCACAACAATGATAACAAGAAATAGATAAATACACATATAAATTAGCCTTATATGTGTCCTGACAAAAAAGAAAGAGAAATATGACTTCACACCAGTGTAACATGGGCGATCATCAACACTAGCCAACATTTCATAGCATTAAATTTAAATAATAATGGCCGCTAACCTTGATGAAGCCAATATTTTATTTGAGTCGGTTATTCTTCAACACTTGAACATCTCCCAACTGTATATAAACTCACTTTCCCTTCAATCTTGATGTACATTAAAATCATCTTGAACAATTTCTCTTATTACTTGATTGGTCTTCAAGTACGCTTATTACTTGAATGTGTCTTCAACACTTTCAATAAAAACAACCAAATTCCCATGAACATTCCAATAAACCACGTGTAGATAATAAGAAATAACCCCATCACCAAATGGTTGAGAGATGCATGAGCATACCAGACAAGTTCAGAAAACTTAACAAGGGTACTAAATTGACAATACCGTAGAATTTTACAGACAAACTACTTGGAGCAAAAGATTTTATGCTTACCCAGTATAATAGTCTCGGGGCAAGTATATATCCTTTAGAGGACCAAACTGGCCAAAGGGTCCACGAAGGTCTTCAGGCCTGCCAAAAATACATAACAACACAAAAGAAAAGATAGAATAAGCCGTCTTGTAGCCTTGGAAGGAAAAGAAAATGAAGTAGCAGCATATAATCACAATAACATAGGGCAATACAACTAAAGTTGTCAGAGCATTTTTTAGAATAATGAAAAGAAAAGTTAAAGAAAGTGAGGTAATGTATTTTATAAGTGAATTTACCAAAAATAAAAAGCAAACAAGCGTACAAATATTAGAAATATTTTACACTATACCCTCTAATTCCCAATTCAGGGGTAAGAAAAATAGGATATTAAGAGTTCAATGGATGTAAATGTTTAACTTCCATTCAATCTCTACTAATAAACCCTCAAACAATATTAAAATCTTAACCCAATTATACAACATCAATTAATTCCTAGTTTAAAACTCCCAAAATCACATTAGGTTTTCACAAACAGAAGCAATGACTTCCTAAAATTGACAATAGAAATTCAAACATCAAGCAATTAAAAAGACCACAACCTGCAATCATGACGGAGGTTGCGAACCAGAAGACTGGTGGGAAGATCCCTTGAACGACGTCTATAACGGCCTCTAGGACTCGGACTCCGGTATCTCCTTCTATAACCCCTTGGAGGAAGTGAAGGACTGTAACTATAGCTTCTGCCCCTCATTATTATTTTATTAACTGCAACAAGAAAAACAAACAAAACAATTAGTAACCACAGAAGCCAATGTCTTAACATCACAATAACGCACATGAATCTCAAACAAAACACACTTCAATTAACTTTCTTTTTTTTTTTTTTTGGTCAAAGCAACAGCAAAAATCATGAATTTTGCAAATTAAAAACAATTTTAAGATTTTGATTCAATTTCACCAATTAGACCAGATTTTGATGCAAAAACAGATAACTTCTCCTATAAATCCCGATTAAAATCCACAATATAACAGCCCTAATACATAATCATGTGTATATATCATACACCAATCGTTCAATTCAAAAAAAAAAAAAATTAAAATTACACAGAAGAAACCCATCAAAATTTTCTCAAACAGATCAATAAATTGGCAACAATTATTATGAAATTAAAGGAAAAAAAAAACACTAACAGATGATTTTGGATTCTCTTGAAGAAAACAGAGAGAAAAGGCCAAATTTTTATCAACCCTTTTATTTATCTGTAACTCAATGGATGATGAATATAAAAAAGCATATCAGTTCGAGAAACTTCAGAGGGCTTGTTTAACCTAATCAACGGTCGTGATTAACTGATTGTTGGAAGAGGGCCTAGTTGGCTCAAAAAGATTTAGCCCAGCCCAAATTATAAATTCTAGGGCTCCAGGCTCAAGCCCACCTCTTTTCTCCTAAAACCCTTCAAAACCCTCTGCGACTCTGCTGCTAATATAATCAATAGAGACGCAAGCTTTTTGCGCTCTCATGGTGTATTAGTTCACTGAGGCTTTTCAATTAGGGTTTTTGAAGTTTGTTAATCTAATAATTTAGACAAAAATGGCAGCTACTTCTAATAAGAAGAAGAAAACTCATGATGCGAACTCGAAAGGTGGAGGTGATAAATTTAATAAAGCTTCGAAGAAACCGTTTAAAGCTAAGAAGAAGAAAGAAGCAAACGAAGCAGTTGCACCTGAAGTTGTAGCGTCCTTGCAGCTCGAAGATGATGTTCCTGACTTTCCTAGAGGTTTCCTTGATTCATTTTGATGTCTTTTAAGCGCCATTGGAATAGAATTAGACTTTGATTATCTCATTTATGCTTTTGCTTGTTGTTTTTTATTAATTTGAAATTTTTTGTTGTGAATTTAATCGAATTAGCTTAATGGGGTTTGAGTACTTGGACTGAGATTTTTATTGATTCTTAAACCATTGTTTGGACTGAATCATTTTGCTTGGCTATATCATGTCATTTTGAAGGTTAAAGAATTGAATTCTAGCAGCGGTGAGTGTTCGGAAAATGAGAGTTTACTTAATATTTGAATTGGAAATTCTTGCATAATCAGACTTATAAAACATTTTCTTTCGTTGAAAAAGAAATGAGCGTAAAACCATATTAAAAGAAGCTTGTAATGTGGATTTTCTTGAAAACCAAATGAAGCCTATAAATTATTTCTGCGCAGTATTTGTTTTTCTGATTTTTATGTGTTTTCAGGTGGAGGAAGCTCACTTAGCCATAGAGAGCGTGAGGCAATTCGTGCAGAAGTTGATGCAGAATTTGGGGCTGGGGAGAATAAGGTTTTGATGATGAAGAAAAAAAAGAGTCAAGGGAAGAAATTGCTAAACAAGAGTCATTCTGAAATTGATGATTTAGGTTCTCTTTTTGGTGATGGACTAACTGGCAAACTACCTCGATTTGCAAATAAGATCACATTCAAGGTATGGTTCTGGATTTGATCCTTCTGCCTCTTTTTCTGTTATATTTGCCCTCTTCTTTTTTGAACCTTATTTGTTCTTTTTAAATACTTTTCTGTTTATGCTTATGTTTTGGAGTGGTATATGTTGATGTGAGTTTGCTGGATTCTATATAGGAATAGAAAGTTTATGGTCGGCTAAATGCAGAATTTTTGTTATATGCTAAAGTTTAGGGTTTAAACTAACTTACAGAAAAGGTTGCGGAGGAATTCACTTGCAAAAAAGATAGTCTGAAACATCTCCATTGAATTGAGACGCTGGGGGCAATTTAAGCTAGAAGAGTGAAGGAAATGAGAAATTAGACTTCAGATGAATACTGACCTGGCATGAACCAAGGAAGTATTGTTTAACAGATTCATATCTTTGTATAAACATGGCTCTTTAGTGAGTAGCATGTGGAAAAAGAATCCATATGGTTGTACCTGAGTAGGTCTAGATTAGGGTTCAATGAGATTGACTTTAGCAGGAAAATATATATATGTGTGTGTGTATGATACAATTGAGCATAGCTTGTTGTATTGTGACATCATCATGAACAAAGTAAAAAAAAAAATAATAATATGGATTTGTTTGACTTCTTTAATTAGGAAATTGGTAGAAAGATCGTAGAGGTGGAAGAATGATCTCAAAATGTCCCTTGAAAAGAAGCTAGTTAAAGTGCCTATGAAGGGCAGTTATAGCCATGACCCGTGTGGAATCATTCATTAACATTTTTAGTTCCTTAATTTTATTGTCATTTATGTTCTGTTTTGCCTTGGCGATTATTGGTGGTTCTATTGTGCCAAATTCGTATTTGTGGAAATTGAACAACTATTGATGGCTTACTTATGTAACCAAAGTAAATAAAGAGGACATTTTTGTCATGGGCTGGCTTTTTATTTGGCATCCTAAAAGTTGTTAGAAAAGGATGACAGGTTCTGAGGTTCATGTCCTCTACTAAAGAGGCTGGTGAGAACTGTTGCTCATTTTTTGAATGCTGTTCTTTGTAATTGTTTTCTGGGTCATTCCTTTAGTTGTGCTGGAGCTTATTCATGTGAATAATTAGTTCTGGTAATTAGATGATGGAAAATCTCCTTAAGGCTCCTCTCATAACCAGAAGAGGAAGTTCAAGCTAACTCGCTTATTTTCTATCAGTTTCCTATGTTTAGCAGTTGGAATTTTGCTGATTTGATGCATATGATGTGCATAAGTGGGTTCATATTATCAATTTATTTTTCCTGTTAAAAGTTAATAATGGAGGCTTTTTTGTATGGGGTTTACATTCATTTTTTTCAGGTGGCCTGTTGTAAAGAGGTGCTATTGATTGGGACTGTCTTTCAATTTTTTTTTTTGTTTAAGATGCTAACTTCTTAATTAAAATCAGAAGGCTGTATTTATGTTGACTTTCTCTTGTGCCTTCTTCTTCTACAAGATTGTTTTTGTATGATATTTATCCATCTTTTGGATATTTCAATTCCAACACTATAGATATTTGATTGTCTAAGACTTCTTCCTAATATGTGCACAGAATATATCTCCTGGAATGAAGCTTTGGGGAGTTGTTGCTGAAGTAAATGAGAAGGACCTTATAATTAGCCTTCCTGGGGGCTTACGTGGATTAGTACGTTCTGTTGATGCACTAGATCCTGTTTTTGGTGATGAAATTGAGGTAGTAAAATCTTCCATATAATCTTGATAGTTTTCTTGATACAATAATTTTAATCCTTAGGTTCGAGTTTTTTTTCTTTATTTATAATTTTTCTTTTTCATTTTTCTCTTAGGATGTTGAAGGAAACCTTCCAAGTATATTCTACATTGGGCAGATGGTTTCGTGCACTGTGTTGCAGTTAGATGATGATAAGAAAGATAGTGGAAAAAGAAAAATCTGGCTTTCTTTGCGCCTTTCATTGTTGCACCAAGGTTTTTCACTAGATGCCTTTCAGGAAGGGATGGTATGAAAATTAATACAAGTACATTATAATATTGTGACAATAGTTTTTTTTTTTTTTTTTTCCATCTCAGGTTGAATCATGGATGCTATAGTTGATTTATGTGAGGGATGATACTGTGAAACTGATTATATTCACGTTGAATGATGGTTTTCATGATTTGATATGATCATAGAAATTATTCTATTCATTGGTACCTTACGCAGTGGTGATCAAAATAAAATGTAATAAAAGATCAATTGCTATTCTATTCTTTGGTGGGTGCCTTCCTGATTTGTGTTGTCTGATGTTTGGTGGGCATTATGTAATGATCCATTTTTGAATCGTGTGGAAGGATATTACTGTTTCAATTTAGTCCAACCTGTCCAATCAACTTAGAAATTCCTGGAGCCTAAACTAATATAGGTTAAGAAATTAAGAGAGATGCCATAGACTGCATACTGTCTTGAATAGCTAATGTGACCAATGTAATTTGTGGCAGTTGGATGATTTATCCAACATGATTGATATGCATGCAATATTTCAATTTTTATGTCTGCAAACAGTCCTGTGTGTGGATTGTGTACTACCTTGCTGTTTATCATAGTTTATCATGATGCATGTCTTCTTAGCGCAATATCATGACCTGAAACCATATAGCATTGGTGCCTCAGATGTGGTGTAACATACATAATGTGATTTGAACTTTTAATCCAATATGGTTGGATTGACTAATAAAACTATCATCAGTTTATAATAGAAACTAAGTGCATAAATATGTTGTTTCTCACACTTCGTAGAAGTTTTTAGGCATATGATACATTCTTCTTATTTTATGTTCAGACATTCAATAGTTTTTCTTATTGTTTTCAACTGCTATTGTTGACTATAGGTTCTCACTGCATACGTAAAAAGCATAGAAGATCATGGTTATATTCTTCATTTTGGATTGCCTTCATTCATGGGTTTTTTGCCAAAGAACAGCCAAGATGGTAAGTATCGGCTTTTCTTTTATAGTTTCTTTGATTAGCGTAACTCGTTTTATAGTTTAGGTGTGTTATATTTCCATATAGTTGGAATTACAGGTAAAGCTGTTGCAAATTTTTAGATTTTTTTGAGTTTTTATTCTTAGAGAGAGAGAACCAGTTTTTGGAAATAAGAACCAAATAGGACTTTCAAGGATTCTACATTTAATTTTAAATAATGTCTTATAATTCTTTTAGACAATGAAGATCTGCTCTCATAGCCATTATGTTTACAGTGTAGTGTATTTTTTTTTTTGTTTTGGCTTCTTTCAAGTTTTTTCCTGGCTGTTACATGGTTGCATGAGAAGTTGTCTTTTACATCTAACTTGGTTGATATACCCATCTGGTTCATTACTCTTCCTGTTTGCTAGGTCTTGGTTTCACATTATATTTACATGCCAAATGAGCAAAGAGAATTAATCATCCAGCATTGCTGGGTTATTTTTAGTGTGCAGTTGCTAAGAGGTGTGCTCTGGAGTGTTCCTTATCCCATACACTCATTTTTCAATTCTCTGTCTCTTAGTTAAGTTCTAGGAGGTTGGCTGATCTTGACCCTTGCAGAAAAACTGTCTCAGCATTCTATTTTGCCCTGTTGTTCATATGCTTGATAAGGATATTTGGATATATTAATATCATGTTAAGATTGGAGAGGCTGGCACTTAGACATGTGTCTGTATAGAGTTTTTCCTGGACACTCATCCCAAGTCTTGCTAAGGCATGGTATTGTAATAAGACATTTATTTAACATGAGATTGTGCGGAAGTCCATTTGCTTCTAGAAAATACTGCTTTTGTATATATGCTGATTTGTGACTTTATCGGGTGGATCTTGGCCCCCTGAAGTAAAAGTGTCATTTGGGATGTTCTTTTGCTGTATTTGCTAAATGGTAGTGTTACTTCTACAGAAATATAATTTAACCTAAGGCCGTGGGCCTTATACTCTTGTACTTTCAAGACTTGCATATTTGACACTTACTTGGGTTCATCTAATTCTTCTAATTAACTCTTATTTACAGTTGCAGAAAGCAGATTTGATGAAGTGAAAATTGGTCAACTCCTGCAAGGAGTCATCAGAAGGATTGATAAAACTCGCAAAGTTGTTTATCTAAGTTCTGAGCCTGATACAGTGTCTAAATGTGTGGTAAGCATATGTTTTCCTTCTTTTTTTCCCTTTCTCATGGATCCTGCTGATTTAACATGTAAACATTGACTTATTATGCAGATGAAGGATCTTAAGGGGATTTCAATGGATCTTCTAGTTCCAGGCATGATGGTTAACTCCCGTGTACAGTCGACCCTTGAAAATGGAATAATGTTATCATTCCTTACATATTTTAGTGGAACTGTAAGTTTTCTGTAATTTTATCATATCAGCTGATATTTGATAATAACAGATTGGTGGAACCTGATCCAGCCATGCTACTCAACCTATGAGTTTCTTTTTTTTATCTTTATTGCAGGTTGATATTTTTCATTTACAAAATACATTTCCTGCATCAAACTGGAGAGATGATTGCAACAACAATAAGAAGGTGTATTTTTAATTATAATCTTCAACTGATCTTGACAGCTTTGATTCTGTCGATTCTACTAATATAAATCTTTTTTCAATTTTTGAACTCATTGAATAGCCAGAAATTAAATTGTTACATATTGACTTGCGCAGCGTTTTTACTAAAATGCACCTTTCCACTTTGCTACAGGTCAATGCTAGGATATTATTTGTTGATCCTTCAACCAGAGCTGTTGGCTTGACCCTCAATCAACATCTTGTTCACAGTCATTCTCCTCCTGCTGTAAGTTCGTTAGACATTTATGAGGCTCTATTGTTGACCCTTTAATACTTAGCTTTTGCAATCGGTGATTTTTCTCGACATTTACTGTTGCTTGTTGCACCTTAAAAAATGTGACTTTCCAGTACTGAGAACAGGCTGGGTGGTTCAAAGATTAGGGTCAACTTTATCTGGTGCGGGACAATTGTGAACTTGGTGTATTGGCATGACTAGTGATTCTTTGGTCAGTTTCATTAGTTCAAATTTTAGATTTTCCAAATGTATGGCAAATTTGAACTTTGTTGCTTGAGGAATAGGCAAGCAAAATTCTTTGTTCATACTTGGTAACTCAGCTCGTGCGGGAGCGATTATCTAGTAATATGCTTTTGTTTTACTCAGCTGTCTCCACTGCCTTTGTTGCAAGGCTCATATGTTCAAAAGGTTTCCTTAGGCTTTGCTTGATAGTTTTCATCTAGGTTCTCTCTCTCTCTCTCTCTTTTTCGGGCTTTGCTTGTTAGTTTCCATCTAGGTTCTCTCTTTCTTTCTCTCTCTCTCGTGCTCTCCCTCCCTCCTTCCTTCTCAATCACTCACTTACTCGTGGTTGATTTGCAATGCAGCATGTCAAAATTGGAGATATATATGATGGTGTGAAAGTGGTCAGGGTAGACAAAGGCATGGGTCTTTTGCTTGAAATCCCTTCCACTCCAGTGTCAACCCCAGCTTATGTTAGCGTAAGTCGTTCTTTGCTCTTTTTTGGTAAATTATCTCAAATCAATGAAATCTTTGACCTGGGTGTTAGTTTACCAACACTTTTTTTTTTTTTTGGTTATAGATTTCTGATGTGGCTGAAAATGAGGTGCGCAATCTTGAGAAAAAGTTTAAGGAGGGAAGTAAAGTTCGGGTTCGAATTCTTGGATATAGGCATTTAGAAGGGCTTGCCACAGGAATTTTGAAGGTTGGTTTTCTCCATTAACTATAGCTGTAGTAATGATAAAATTACATTGCTGTTAAATATTGCTTTGGACAATATTGCTGTTGAATAAAGTGGTGTTTGATCATCTTTATCTAGTAGTCTGATCATCTTTATCATGCAGGCAAGTGCTTTTGAAGGCCCTGTATTCACCCACTCAGATGTCAAGCCTGGGATGGTTGTGAAGGCCAAAATCATAGCTGTTGACAGCTTTGGTGCTATAGTGCAATTTCCTGGTGGCTTGAAGGCACTCTGTCCTCTTCGCCATATGTCTGAATTTGAAATTGCAAAGCCCAGAAAGAAATTTAAGGTCTCTTCCTGAGCACATTTACATATTGAGGTTTACTTACTAGAATAATAATATCTAATTTTCTGAAGGATTTTGATGCTCACATATTTTTCTTATTCAGGTTGGAGCTGAACTGTTGTTCCGTGTGCTAGGTTGCAAGTCCAAGAGAATAACTGTCACACACAAGAAAACTCTTGTATGTTCTTTCTGGAGCTCTACACATGTCAGAATATAGAATTGGAGTTTTCATAAACACGTGGTTCTTTGTAAAGGGTCCCAAACTTGTTTGTGCAATCATCACTATGTTTACTGCAATTACTAATATATGAATTATATTATTGTATGCCTTACATTCATGTGTGCATTTTTCCATGATGTGGATTAAGCAATCATGTCCCAACTTTTGTAATGTGTTCATGTTTAACCTGCTTGTCTTCAATATGATTGAAAGACTCCAGTCTAGAGTTCTTATCCTATCCAGTTTGTGTGGCACATCTATCCAGGCAGGTCAGAAGTTTGTCATATCTTTAAACTGCTGTATGGGTGTCAATTGCTGCTTAGATGTTTTACGTATAACAGGAACTACGGGGATGATGAACCAATAGCAAATAGTAATGGTCGTAAACTATCAGAAGGAACATTATAGAATCTGACTTCCAAATCTTTTGACCACTATGTATTATGTTAGCCCATACTTGCTATAGAGCTTCATGCCTGTCTTTCAACTTTACATTGATCCTTTTATAAAGGAAGAATAGAT
The DNA here is from genome assembly GCA_949634005.1 of Mallotus japonicus. Taxonomy (NCBI): domain Eukaryota; kingdom Viridiplantae; phylum Streptophyta; class Magnoliopsida; order Malpighiales; family Euphorbiaceae; genus Mallotus; species Mallotus japonicus. The sequence goes on from CATIWK010261359.1 coordinate 21,274, forward strand.
CTTGGTCAAGTCTTATAATGTGAATGAGATTGAGATGCACTGAAAGAGCATTCTTTATGGGCCATTTGGTTGCTGCAATAGTAAAATTATTGAACTTGCAACCAGGAGGATGTAGGTTTTGAACTGAGAGCAGCTACATCACAAATATAAGAGTGTAGGGCTCTCCAAAATTTCCTTGCGACACCCTAATTAGCTGAGATCGTAATTGTGTGAAGGCCATTTCTTTTGAAAATTTACTAGGTAAATTTATAAGTTAAATCTTTTAGCTATCTTAGTTTATTGTCATTGTTGTCATAGCTAGTACGTCTTTGTAGGATACTTGAGAATTTAGCTTGCTGCATCTTTCACTCTGTTTTTTTCCATTGTATTTTGGTTACTGCTGAATATCTTTATCTGTGTGTGGCCCTCTGATGTTTTCCCAGTTCCCTAGCTAAAACGTTCTACAATTCTGCTACATAGTCTGTTCATTGATTGGTGACTATATTTTCTTCTGTCTTCTCTTTTTGTTTTTTAATTTGTGCACTCTCACTTTTAGGAATGGTAGTATTAGTCAACATCTTTATAAGTCAAGAAAACTTTATGAGGATTTTAGATGGATTGCTAGTTCCTGCCATATTTAAGACTTTTCATCTAATTAATTTTTTCGACATGGAGATTACTGATTGTTGATTTTACAGGTGAAATCAAAACTTACAATTCTTAGCTCATATGCTGAAGCAGCAGATGGTCTAATAACACATGGTTGGATAACGAAGATTGAAAAGCATGGTTGCTTTGTCCATTTTTATAATGGAGTCCAGGGATTTGCTCCCAGGTTAGTCTCAAAATGTGCATATAGATAATGAAAAAATATTTTGCGGACATAGTTCTGAAATATTTAGTACTTTTGAAATTCTCGTGTGAATTATGGATAATGAAAAAAATGATTGGGCATAATTCTGTAATTGTAAAAAAAATAAAAAGAGTAATTCATTGTACGGAAAATACTAGAAGTTTTTAGTGGGAGAGAAAGAGACTACAAAGAAATTGAGGCTGTTGTGTGGAGTGAGGAATGCAGCTTTTGATGGAAAAAGGAGAAGGAATTAAAATGCCATGTTGCAACTTGAGGTGATAAACCTTTAGGTATATATTATTTCCCGAACTATATGGTAAAATGTAGTTAACAATCAGAAACCCCAGTGCATAAGATCAGCTAGGAGTAGGATCCATATTTTGAAACCCAAATCTTTAACAATTTAGCTTAGCAGTATAAAGGTAGAAAGTAGGATGAAGTGCACAGCAAAAGAATCATTGAAGTTTGATGGCAAACAAGTAACTGAAATAACAGCTTTGTTATTTCAAATTAACTGGCTTAAAAGACTGGTCCTGAAGATATATATATATATATAGATATGTATATGTATATGTATATATATACATATACATATCTAGGTTGTAGAGTACTTCAATTCCCAACCTTAAGAATAATAGATATATATACATATACATATATATATGTATATATATCTATTATTCTTAAGGTTGGGAATTGAAGTACTCTACAACCTAGAAACATGCTAAAGTGAGAGCTTAGGCAAAATGCAGTTTTAAGAATTAGTGCTTTAGGTGGATGCATCAGTGCTAATTGATAGTTCCGCATTTACTTAATTTGGAATCAGAATGAGATTTGCAAAAAAAAAAAAAAATATTCAGACTAAAGAATGCTGATTTAAAATTGGCTGCTGATACTTAATATTTATCATAGTTGGTTAAATGAAAGGAAAATGACATGCAATGTTCTTTGTAGTCTTCAATATTCTTCACTTGTCTGCTTAATCTATATGAATCTCTTCTTTTGTGCTTTTGCCTTTTCCTTTGAATTTAGTGAAACCACCTCCTTGGTCCTTCTAATTATTAAGTTTGATTCTTATTTCTGGTCTGATTATTAGAGATTGATGATTTATCCAATTTTCATCTAAAACAGATCTGAGCTTGGACTAGAGCCAGGAAACGATGCAAGTTTGGTATATCATGTTGGACAAGTTGTCAAATGCAGGGTATTGAGTTCTATTCCTTCATCACGCCGAATCAACCTTAGTTTCATAATGAAGCCTAAAAGGTTTGCTTTTTCATGAATTCATTGGGCTTTCATCTGTATAGACAGTGAATTTACAATCAACATTTTCAGTATTACAGTTTTGATATTGTTGCACTTTTTATCAGTCTCTAGTAGCTTTAAGAGAACTCTTAAAATGCTATAGTATAGGTCAAGGTGTTTTTTTTTTTTTTTCTGTGAATTGTTATTACGGATTGGCTTGACATTTTGTGGTATCTAATTTTTATAATGACATACTTGTCCATACCTAGAAAAAAAAAAAAACTAAAAAGAATTATTATTAGTATCTTTTTTATAGAGCTAATTTAGGAACTCGAAATGTCAGGGTCTCCGAAGAAGAAGCTGTGAAATTGGGAAGTGTTGTTTCTGGAGTTGTTGAGAAAGTTACACCCAATACTGTAACAGTATATGTTAATGCCAAAGGTTATACGAGGGGCATAATCTTGACTGAACATTTGGCTGATCGCCATGGTATAGATCATAGCCTTTTGTGATTTATATTGCTATTGTAGCTTCTCTTTCTATAAGTTCTTAATTTTGGCTTTACAATACTCAGAGCAAGCTACTTTACTGAAGTCTGTCCTGAAGCCTGGATATGAGTTTGGTCAACTTCTGGTGCTAGGTATTTGTCAAATGCTTTTCCACTATTTTATTATCTTTCAACTCACTTTATATTTTCCAAAATTGTATATCTGCTTTAGATGCAACTCCAAAAGAAATAGAGATAAGAAGAGATGGTCAAAAGAACATATAGATCCATCTTCTTCCCACTTACAAATCATGACTGAGATTGGCAAGCTAATCTCAACCAAACCATTCTTTGTATTAACTAATTGTGGATACAATGATTTTATTGGCTATGTGAATGATGTCACATCTCTTTCCCAACTGCTGCATGACTTGGGATCTTTGAAGTTACTTTTCTGTTTAACTTTTTCCGCATAGAAGAGAGTTTATTGTCCTCTTCCTTGGCAGCTATTTTTCTCTTATAGAGATTTCTCGTGTAAGGTTTGGGGCATAAGCGGATGGGAGTTGACCCTTTTAAGATGCAGTTGAAGCATTCTGTTTCTGTAGAGGGTTGTGTGCTGTCCAAATTGCTAAGCTTGGTCTAGTTTTTTCTCCTGATAATGCTTGCTTGAGATCATTCACTAGCTAAAAGAATCTTGCTAATCTTTCTTATTTTGATGAACAATCTGAGTCATTTTTAAGCTGAGCCTGTAAGCTTGTATAGCTCAAAAAATTACTTGCACAACTAATTCTACTAACTTTGATATTTTATTTGATGTATTTTATGATGTTATATGATAATATTAAAAAAAATCAATTCTGAAAATAATGGTTATTTTCACACGTGCATTGCCTGTGACACGTAGCATGACTGTGATTATTAGTTATCTGCAGTAATTATAGCTTAACTACTTTTTTTTATTCAATTGTTCTTTTTAACATAGTAATTTTCAGTATATATAATATGCTATTTATATCCATTATTGAGATAATATTGTCCTTGCAATTCAAAAATCTTATTAGAATTATTGGATTTTTCTTATTAATTAAGCAAGTTTCTGAGGTTGGTGTTAAACTTGTATTTGGAGCAAGAATGAAGTTGCAATTAATTATTTTCAAATGTTCTGGTGAATTATGTAGATATTGAGAACAACAATTTGGTTCTCTCCGCAAAATATTCTCTTGTCAACTCGGCTCATCAGCTTCCTTCAGATCTCAGTCAGATTCATCCTCAGTCAATAGTCCATGTGAGTGTCATAGCTAATCTATGCACATTTATACTCATATTTTGTAGACGTAGCGTTTGTAAGATTTTAAATATTTTCACACACAGTTCAGTTCTACTGTTTTTATGTTTATGCATTTATTTTGGCGGACCAGGGATACATTTGTAACATAATTGAAACTGGCTGCTTTGTTCGATTTCTTGGGCGTTTGACTGGTTTCTCCCCTAAAAGCAAGGTAAAATTTGTTCCTTTTTAGCATTAATAATGAGGTTCATCGAAATTTGAAGAACCATTCAACCTAATGGTTCAAGCTTTAGGGCAAGGCCTAATAACAGTGTGAACCTCATTTTTTGTGTTGCAATAATGGCCTGTAATAATGATAAATGAATGAATACTTAATGAGCAATTGAGCCCCTGCTATTGCAGCCTGCAGAACTTGGAAAGATGGTCCAACATTATACTGCTCACAGAGAGATGTTTGACCTGCTTTAATTCATTTGTTTCCTATTATGCAGGCAATGGACAACCAAAAAGCTCAGCTTTCGGAAGCATTTTATATTGGACAATCAGTTCGCAGCAATATAATCGATGTTGGTGAACTAATTGACAAAATATTCCAAAAAATTATGACCTTTGAGCTTCTAGTGATTATGTGCTACTTAAATTTTCAGGTAAGCAGTGAAACAAACAGAATAACGTTGTCTTTGAAGCAATCATGCTGTTCATCTACAGATGCATCCTTCCTTCAAGAATATTTTTGTCTGGAGGAGAAGGTAAAATTTGCAAACCTTGCTTCATTGCTTTCCATTCATATATATGTTTATGCAACTTGAAAGGCTGAAATGTTATATTTTACAGTAATATTTGTATCTACTGACACTGAGTTTTTCTTTTTCCAGGTTGCTGACCTACAATCTTTAGACTCTAAAGGACCTGGCTTAAAGTGGATTGATGGATTTAACATTGGCACCGTTGTTGAGGCAAAAGTTCAGGAGTCTAAAGAAGTTGGAATTGTTGTCAGCTTTGACAAATATAATGACGTTCTTGGTTTTATTACACATTATCAATGTAAGTTATGCACAAATAAAATTGAATTAATGTCTTTCAGCTGCTAAATCTTATATATTATTACTGCTACAGTAGGTGGAACAACAGTGGAAGCAGGCTCTACTGTTCGAGCTGCTGTCCTAGATGTTGCCAAGACAGAACACCTTGTTGACTTATCTCTGAAGCCAGAGTTTCTAGATAAATCCAGTGATGAGAATTGTAATAGCCAGAGTCACAAGAAGGTTCAATCTTGCATCTTTTATCTCTTCAGTTCTATTTCTGGCATGTGCTTGTGACAATATCATAGCCAAAATAGGTGCGGGGAAAATGAAGAAATAGAGAAGTATTGCATCTTGTTTCAGTTGTCTGCTTTGTTGGTTTGCAACAAGCTCAAAGGACTTTCCTTGACCAGTCAACTTCCTCAATTCTAAGGAATTAACTTAGTGTGCGGGCATTTTTTTTTTTTTTTTTTTTGAAGGGTGGGGGGTGATCATTGAATTCAACTTTATGATATTAGGTGAATTAGAATCACTTAGAACAGCTCTTAGCACTTAAACAATTTGTTTGTTCTGGCCTATTTAAAACATCATCTCCTGCTTGCCTAGTAACGCATTTGGGCATTATATTGAAACTAATTTACATCATTCTTCATTTCATATTTGATTCTAGAAACGCAAAAGACAAATGTCCAAGAACTTGGAGGTGCATCAAAGAGTAAATGCTATTGTGGAGATTGTGAAAGAGAACTACTTGGCAAGTACTCCTTTTTTCCTCCTCTCTGATGATAGATAGCTGCACATAATTCAAATGAATCTTCATGCTCATCTGCTCCCCTGAAACAGGTTCTTTCAATCCCCGAGCATAATTATACTATAGGATATGCATCCGTATCAGACTACAACACGCAGAGGCTTTCACGAAAACAATTTCTTAATGGACAAAGGTGGATATTTTTTATGACTAATCTACATACTTTCATCTTTTTTTTTTTCCCTCTTTGTAGATGTGTTTTTGAAGTGTTATTATGCTTAAATGTGGAAATATGAATTATTTACCCCTTTTTTCAAAATTGCTGCCTTTATAATCCTATATTAGCTTGGAAGGATAATATGGAAGGAAGGGCAGCCCTCAATCCTGTTTGAGAATTTCTTTCAAAATGTGGAACAAAAATGGGAAGACATTTGATAACTGTTCTTCAACTGCATTACAGCATATTATCTTTTTGGCCCTGCTGGTGGGGATTGGATGGGATGTTTGGTAAAGGAATAGATGATGGTTTAAATTCAAAATCCCAAGGAAAGCTTAATTTTATTATCTCTTCTACTTATCCTTTATTCCTTAAACATTTAAGCTAAGGTATTTTACATAACCTTACTTTTTTCTTCACAACATAAATTCCATTTCCTGCCACCCTTCATTTAGGCCTTTCTTCCCCTCTAAGCTGCTGAATGGACTGTACAATGTACTCATCGTCTGTATGATTACTCTAGCAGGATGTATTTGCTTCAGCTTTAATTTGGCTTTGTTTTTTTTTTTAGAAAAAAAAACTAAGATTGTTAAACTTATTATTCCTTATCTAGCATTGGTGGTGTATTTGTTCATTATTCTGGTTTACAAGTTGACAGTCCAACTTAAAATTTCTTGCTTGGTGCAGCGTTGTTACAACTGTTATGGCACTCCCAAGCTCTTCAACTGCAGGGAGGTTGCTTTTACTTCTGAAATCAATAAGTGATGTAACTGAGACATCCAGTTCGAAGAAGGCAAAGAAGAAGTCTGGCTATAATGTGGGATCCCTAGTTGAGGCAGAGGTACAAAATTTTTTATATTTACTGAATGCTTTTTTACATAGTTGTGAACAAATTATGATGGAAATTCCACCATGTAAGTTCCAGTTCTTTCGTTTGCAGTCGGTCGGTTGATAATGTTGAGTTGTGTGTACATGTATTTTCTTTTCATCTATTTGTTTTGCATGGCTTTCTTTACTTCTTGGACTAAGTGTACAACATCATACATCCTTTCAGATTACTGAAAAAAGGCCTCTTGAAATGAGGTTGAAATTTGGCATTGGCTTCCGTGGGAGGATTCATATAACTGAGGTGAATTCTCTCAATTAGTTTACGTGCACTTTGATATTTATGCTTTTATGCAAAGAACTTTGCATGCTTCTCATTTTATTCTTTATTTATTTATTTTTTTTTTTGGTGAACAGGCAAATGATGATTTTGCTTTGGAAGATCCATTCACTAATTTCAGAATTGGCCAAACAGTGACTGCAAGGATTGTTGCCAAAGCTAGTAAGGCTGATAAAAAGCAATTGTGGGAATTGTCTGTTAAACCAAAAATGCTTACAGGTAGGACATTGTGGAATTTACTTCTGGTTTGAACCAGTTGTTGTCCCCATTTTTTGTTCCTATGTTTTGCTGGTAATTTTAATCACATGAATTTCTGGTTGCTCTAGGTCATTGGTTCGACTCCGATAGCTGGCTTTTCTCTATTTGTTTGATTTGTTACATAGTTGATAATGTTTTTTTGAAATCAAAGAACATTGAAAAGGCCTTTCGTTGAGGTTTTACACATCCAAGATGAAAAAGGAACTGTAGCATTGTTTTCATTGCTTACATTATATTGGTATTTCTTCCAATGAATGGCGAAATTACTATTACTCCCTCTGTCCTAAAACTATAGGCTCACTTTTCTTTTTCGTCTGTCCTAAATTATAGTCTACTTTCTTTTTTAAGATAATTGTTAATTTGTTAATTTGTTAATTTATTATCAACTCCCTATTTAATGTGCATTTTTATCTAAACATTCTAATTGTAGTAAAATAGGAAAACACATTAATTCAACTATATTAACTGCATTTTCTTAATCTATGTGAAAGTCATTGTAGGGCTGTAGTTCTGGGACAGGAGTACCATTTTTTTGGGGGTTGGGTGTTTGGTTCCCCTTGCTTAATTTAAATGTGAATTAGATACATGCATTTTGATCTACTTGGTGCAAGTGCTGATTGCTTTAAATCTACCAGTGAGTGTAGCTATGTAACTTGGGTATACAAGCACAAATAGTCAAATAACTGTGAAATGAATTTACATTATTGTGGCTTTCGAATCTTATATTTTGGGGGTTTGAAATCCAATTTAAATGCAGATTTCTGCGAGTCAGGGGATAAGCTTATGTCAGAGGTGTGTGAATTTTCAACTGGACAGCGTGCAACTGGATATGTGTATAAAGTGGACAATGAATGGGCCTGGCTAACAATATCTCGACATTTAAAGGCTCAGCTTTTTATTCTTGACAGTGCATCTGAACCTAGTGAACTTCAAGAATTTCAGAAACGCTTTTTTGTGGGAAAAGCTGTTAGTGGCTATGTTTTAAGTTATATTAAGGAGAAAAAATTGTTGCGTTTGGTGCAACGTCCATTATATGCTGTATCTAGTGGACATGATAATGGTGAATCTCTGAATAAGGATGATGTTCAACATGACAATGCTTCTGCTCATATTCAAGAAGGAGATATAATTGGTGGTAAAATATCCAAAATACTTCCTGGTGTTGGTGGAGTACTTGTGCAAATTGGTCCGCATCTGCATGGTAGAGTTCATTTTACCGAACTTCAAGACTCATGGGTACCTGATCCTTTGTCTGGATACCATGAAGGGCAATTTGTCAAATGCAAAGTCTTGGAGATCAGTCACTCAGTCAAGGGAACTACTCACGTTGATCTGTCATTACGTTTCTCTTTAGATGGAATGCCTGGTCAGAATTCAATTGAATTCTCAAAGAATGTGTATGTCTTCGAGATTCCTAATACTTATGTCATCTTTTTTTTGTTTCAATTATTTTTGCATGTACATGCTGATGAATCTTGTTGCTCATCTAAGCATAACTACAAACAGCATGGTGATCTTATGCAATCATCAAGTTGGCCACCCTGTTCTTTCCAAACTTATAAGTTAGAACTAGCTAGTGCGGCACTACATTATGAAGAGACAAGTGGTTTATAAAATAGAAACTGTCTTTTGGCATCCATGATTACTGTTTACACAGTTCTGGTAGAAAAAATATCGCATCCAGGTTCAGCATTGACTATGATGCAATGTTATTGAATTAAATTAGCTTATTGTTTCAAATTGAAAAGCCTTGTGATGCATGACATAAAAATGAAAGATGTAGGAGAATCTACATAGTCTTACTTTGTGTTTTGTACATTTGACTGGGATTAGAGTAAAGTTTAAACTGTTGTTTACCTGGAACCTCAGGGCTTTGCCATTCAAGCCTTTTAACCTTGATCTAGTCAAAATACCAACCTGCTGCACATATGGTCTTTAGCTTTTTAATAACAATGGCTTTCAGTTCTGAAAGTTTTTAATTGCAATCTTTTATTATCTGACTAAATTATCATTTACATGTACTTTATCTCATGACGAATTATTGATATTTTGATTTCTCTATCACTGCCAGAAAAGGGATCTCTGTTATAATCATTATAATTCGGTGTTGTGTTTTGTTTCACAGACTTCCTGCTTGTGTTTTCTTATGAGTTATGATTTCTTGCTTTCACTTTGTCACAAAATTAGGTTTTTTCCCTTCCTATGATATAAGGTTAACAAATACTCTTTTGTATGTGATTTTCAGGCACCAGCGTGCGGAAAATATTGAGGATCTTCAACCTAATATTGTTGTGCAGGTACTAGAAAATTTATTGTTCTCCATATTTGTTGATGTTTGTTTCTAAGGTCTGTGCAACATCCTCATAACACCAGAGGTTATCATCTCAATTCTTAACAGCATCATTTGTTAAAGATTTGAGTATTAGTAAAAAGAATTTTTTTGATGTGTTGAAGAGATTATTCATAATATCACGTCTTTTCAGATTTTTCATTTTATAGCTTCATCTGCTTTGCGCTAGGGAAGGTTTCCTGGATGTAAAATTAACCCTAAAAGGCTGTGCCTCATGTCAAACAAATGGCTTGGGTATGTTGTATATAATGTATTTGCTAGAAGAAGAGAATGTCTTATAATTTGGCAACTAATTGTATGCTGGTATACGCATGCATGATGGTCTGCTAGAAGAAGTTGCCTTGCCCTATTAAATGATTTGTTAATGGTTTCTTTTCTTCATGAACTAAACACATGGTGCGTATTTTGTAATGATAAATTTAAATTTTGCTTTTTATTGATCGATTGCATTCATTTATTTTTGTGAGATCTTTCTTATCATGTTTGTACTTTTTTTTTTTATGACTTTGACAGGGTTATGTCAAGAATGTGACATCAAAAGGGTGTTTCATTTTGCTTTCAAGAAAGATTGATGCTAGAATTTTGCTCTCGAACTTATCTGATGAATATGTTGATAATCCTGAAAAAGAATTCCCCATTGGTAAACTTGTAACTGGAAGGTGGGTATTTCTTAATCCTGCTTCCCATTATGAAATGATGTATTGGGCAGTGCGCTAAGAAACTTGATTCCAGGGTATTATCTGTGGAGCCTTTATCCAAGCGAGTTGAAGTTACTTTGAAGAAATCAAATGACAAAAGCAAAGCAAAATCTGAACCTTATGATTTGAGTCGTCTACATGTTGGAGAAATAATTTCTGGCAGGATTAAACGGGTGGAATCTTATGGCCTGTTTATTGCTATTGATCACACAAACTTGGTAAGAAATAAGTTACTTGTGAAAGATATCCTTGCATTGAGTAATAAATGGTTTAAATGTAGTGTTGTTTTATTTGGGGGTAATTATTATTTGCCCCCTCTATTTTTCCATATTACACCACTTGCCCACTGACATTTGAAAAATTATACTTTTACATCCTTCTTTTTTCTCAAATTGCAAAACTTACCCATAGCATGAATTCTTTGGAAAAAATCTACAACCGGGCCTGGTATCATGAATCAAAAACAGTCAAAGGTGAGAGATGGAGGCAATATAATTGTTACAATCATTGGTGATGATTTTTCTTGCAGTTTTTGACTGTAGTTCTGTTATTGCTTAATTGGTGGTCCCGTGGTAGTGATAGTTTTTGTTGTTGTATATATCAAATGGAGACGAGGAAATGAATAATGATTATGGTAGAGAAAGAGCAAAAGGGAGAGGCAGCAGTTATGATGGTGAGAGAATTGGGAAAGAAGATATTATTTTATTATTAATATTTATTATCATAATAAAATTTAGAAAGTAAAAAAAAATAATTATTACTATTGGTCAAAACTAGATTAAAGTTTCTGACATTTGACTTAAGGAGATTATAATCTTTTTGTAACCACGCACAGAAGCTGTGACAGAAAGGCTAAGTAGTGTAATATGAGAAAAAAAAGGATGAAAAAATATCATATTTAAATGTTGGGGGAAAGTAGTAAAGTATGGAAAAATTGAGGGGAAAAGTCCTTTTATGGAATGTACTCCTTGGTCAAGGTGAAGTTGACCGTTATTCAGTTCAACTTGTGTGGAAGTCCTTTTTTATGGAATGTACTCTTCAGATGACATGTAAAAGCTAATCTTTATCCTTTTTCATATTCCTGTACTGATTGTCGACCATTGACAACAGCATCTTCATTTATTTATTCTTAAATATAATGGAAGTCTTGTACATGATTTTTTTTTCATTTTTTTTAACCTTGTGTTGCATTTTCATCCATATATTCTGACTCCACATACTCTCTCTTCACCTAGGTTGGACTATGCCATGTGTCAGAGCTTTCAGATGATCATGTTGATAATGTTGAAACTAAATATAGAGCCGGGGAGAAGGTTACTGCAAGGATTTTGAAGGTAGGTTTGCTTGCAATGTTGGGACTCTTGCAATGGTTTGATATCCATCAGTAGATTGGCAAAACAACTATTTAAAAATCAGTTTTGATGATCTGTTCTTTTTCCAAATGATCATTTTATGATTGTTTTATGAAATGAATATTTTTGCAATTCACATTGTCTATTAGCGGAATTGCTGTACTTATTTTCAGTGTTTGTCAAAATCACTTCTTTAGGTGGATGAAGAAAGACGTCGAATTTCTCTGGGAATGAAAAGTTTGGATAACGAAAATGATATGGACATTCTCTCTTTGAAGGAAGAGTCTAGTGATGACAGCAGTGATGACAGCAGTTCTCAACCACATGAGAGCAGTTCACTTGCAGTGGAAGGAATGGATATTAAATCTGAAAATGAAGAATGTGCAGTTCTTGCACAAGCAGAATCAAGGGCTTCCATTCCTCCACTTGATGTCACCCTTGATGATTTGGAGAACTCGGATGTGGATGGTGCAATTGACCAAAACCAAAGGGATGTTGATGAAACAAATATCATAGAGAAGAAGGAAAAGAGACAAGCAAAGAAGAAAGCAAAGGAAGAGAGGTCATCTGAAAATTATCTTTTTTTTTCTCATGTCCCTGGGGTTATTATCTAGGTTCAATTTTATGTTTTTTTTTTTTCATTTTATCATATCTTATTTCGAAGCTCTCTGCAGGGAGCAAGAAATTAGAGCTGCAGAAGAAAGGCTGCTGGAAAAGGACATTCCTAGAACCGCTGATGAATTTGAGAAACTGGTTCATGGCTCTCCTAATAGTAGTTTTGTTTGGATAAAATACATGGCTTTCATGCTTGATTTAGCTGATATTGAGAAAGCTCGCTCAATTGCTGAAAGGTATTTTGTTTACAATATTGGGAATGCAGATGGTGTTTTCACCTACATCCTTCTGTACTTGTACTTTATTTGAAGGACAATTTTTTTTTACAACCCGGGTAGGAGGATTTCATCCTACCTCAGCTTTTTAATTTAACCTTTTAAAATCTCTCTCAAGTGCTATAGGAAGACAAAATGACATCTAGAGTTCACCCATGTGCCCTCTAGAGTTTATCCATACGCTATTGGGTTTTAGTTTTTATCACTTTACTTAAATACTGAATTTTAATTGTTCGTTAGTATATAAGGGTATTCTTATCTTTTTGTCTTCCTATTAGTTATTGGTAGTTTAAGAAGCTGAGGTAGGACTCGGTTGTATAAAAAAATTGTCCTTATTTGAATATTTTCATCAAGTAATACCAGAAATTAGAGGATATATTTTAAGTTATTTACAGGGTACAAGTAGGATACTGCAATCTTCGTGCCACATTTTGAAAGAATTTTAACTTCACTGCTGGTTTCTTTTCTTTTTTGAAGGGCACTGAGAACAATAAATGTTCGGGAAGAAAATGAGAAGTTAAACATCTGGGTGGCCTACTTCAATTTGGAAAATGAATATGGAAATCCTCCAGAGGTAAAATATCAAACAACTTGAATTTCAAATAATGTGATCTTTTTTCCCGTGATGGGAATGGGAAGTTTAGCAATATGAGGACTTGTTTTGGAAGAAACTTTTCTTTTCATTTTTCCCAGTTTCCTAATCTTTCATTTTCTAAATAGAAAATTGAAAACTAGAAAAATGGATTTATTTGTTTTATTTTTTACTATATATATATAGTGCTGTTGTTGGGAATTGAACCAGCCACTATATACTAATTTTGAAACAAAAAGGCTTTACTTTTCAAAAATGAGTGTTACTACTAGAAACATAAGATAAATGAAAGGAAATTAAAAGAAAAATAATAAATAAATAAAACAAAACAAGTTGAAACCACATGCTGTGCTTTGATTCAAAGCACAAGATTTGGAAAACATGTTTTCCACCATGCACAAGGCACGATCTGGATGGAAAACTACTTGAAGTAATTTTATAAATATTAGTGTGAAATTGGAAAATATGGAAAATATATTTCCAATTATTTGAAAGTAAGGATTAACTTGCTGGAAAACATCGATGCCTTTCCACAACTAAGCAGAGTTCATTTATTTCCCAGGAAGCTGTGAGAAAGGTATTTCAAAGAGCATTGCAGTATTGTGATCCCAAGAAGGTCCATTTAGCACTTTTGGGAGTGTACGAAAGGACTGAGCAGCACAAGTTGGCTGATGAACTTCTTGACAGAATGGTCAAGAAGTTCAAACATTCATGCAAGGTAAATTTACGGTTTTCTTTTAAGCATTTCTCTTGTTTGAGTTTGTGTTTGATGCCTTAAGCCTAATTTATCCTTTTTTGGAATTTTGTATAGATTTGGCTGAGGCGGATGCAAAGGCTTTTGAAGCAAGGGCAAGATGGGGTTCCGTCCATCGTTCAGCGTGCTCTGTTGAGCCTCCCTCGCCATAAGCATATCAAATTCATCTCACAGGCAGCTATCCTTGAATTCAAATGTGGGGTTCCTGATAGAGGGCGATCCATGTTTGAAGGAATTTTGCGGGAGTACCCAAAGAGAACAGATTTATGGAGTGTTTATCTGGACCAAGTAAGACTATTTTGTTAGTTTATTTAGTTTGTACTTTTGTTATTCCTGTGTGCGCATATGTTACCCTGTTATATTACAACATGACAGGAGATTAAACTTGGAGATGTGGATCTAATTCGTAACCTGTTCGAAAGGGCCACTAGTCTGAGCCTACCAGCTAAAAAGATGCAAGTATGTCAATCTATTCACAAATTTTTGCAAGATATTTTTGTTTTGACCCCACTATTAGGGGTGTGCATCGGTCGGATCGGTTCTTTTTGTTGAAAAATATTTAAAACCAAACTAAACCGAAAATATTTAATAAATAACTGAACTGAACCGAACAAGAGTCAAACCAAATTGAATCAAACCGAACTGGTTCGGTTCAGTTCGGTCAGTTTCTTTGGTTTGACTTTTTTTATTTTTTCAATTTAAAACTATTGGATTTATGTAATTTTACACTATTATATTTATGGGATCTATTATTGTTAGTTTTTTATATTTATTTTATTTATTAATTTTTTAGAAGATCAATCGAACCAATTTTCTAAAATGAATTTAAATAATTTTATTTGAAATTTTTTGGTATTAAATAATTTTATTAAGAGTTCTAAATATTTAAAAACTGATACTGTTGATTTATTTTGAAATATTAATGATAAAACTGATCAAACTGAACCATAAACACCCATATAATTTAAAATATTTTAGAAATTCGGTTCAGTTCGGTTTAATTATATTTTGACAATAAAAACTGAACCCGACTGAAAATATTTCGATTTTTTAAAGTAAAATGGAACTAAATTTTTTTACAACTTAAACCGAATGGAACTTGGTTTGGTTATTTGATTTTCAGTTATTTTTTCTCACCCCTATCTACCATTAGACCTTATGTGCACTTCATTGTACTTAATCTGCAGTTCTTATTCAAGAAATATCTGGAGTATGAGAAGTCTATTGGTGATGAAGAACAAATTGAGGCAGTGAAAAGGAAGGCAATGGAATATGTTGAGAATACAATGGCATGATAGCAAGTGATCCTTCTTTTTGCTTAGTTTCCTGTCAACCATAGAGAACCAGATATGTAAGCCTTGTCCGGTCTATAAAGATATCAAGTGAACGAATCAAAGGCGTGTTCTTTGACAAGCAAAAATGAAAGAAAGGTGGCACGAATTATATCTCCCGAATTGAGCATTACATGTTCCGGGGCTAACTCAGATGCCATTCTAATGATATGATGGTACAGAAGATTCATGTGGAGTGCAAGTCTGTAGCAATATATTGATTTCCTGTGGAGCACTAATTTGTAGCAATATTGAGGATGTTAGAAGATACTGATGTAAATGCACATCAAAGTCAAGAGGCATGTGAGATGAAATGAAATGTTATAGTTTTTTTTTTTTTTTTTTTTTGGTAGCTATTGGATACTCCGCAGCAATGTATGAGCACTTGGGATTGAGAGAGCCCTAATTTTTTCGCTTAGGGCTTTTCTTGTACATTAGAGAAAATTATTTATAATAGGAGAAAAGAAACGAGCATCCATGTGCTGCTTGTGTTTCTCTTCTATGATATGCATTTCATCATACCCTAATTCTCCCCCCTTGATTCTGTTGGGATTGAAGGCTGAAATGAGAATTTCAATAGCATTTTTTCAACTAGATCTTGGTACAAAAATACATGAACACAAAACATGTTGAAGACTTGCCATTTCAGTTCGTATAGCTTTTATTTTTTGGCAAGTACTTGCTGAACCTACAGTTAGAGGACAGCAGTCATGGGTGGAGACGGTCATTAAATGATTTAAACATCACCAGAAGGATACGCTGCATCTTTCAGATGCAAACTTGGAACAACAAATCAAATGAACAAAGGATTTGATTTCTGAGCCTCCTAATCAGAGTTTCAGCGGCTGCTGAATGACTTTAACTTTCTTCAATGCCTTTAAAAGCAAAGGGTAAGCTGTCAGCTGAGGAAAATGGCCTTCTGTTTTTAGTATCTTAACTCTGGCATGACCACCAAGCTTGCTTTTCATGTAATGGGCAACAAATTCTGGAACAACTTTGTCTTTCTTAGACTGGATTATAGTGCAAGGTACTGAAACTTTTGGCAAAATTCTTCTCAGGTCACTTAAAAACACATTTTTAGCAACACTAAGTGCTATATCTGGCTTCATTCTTCCCAAGCTGTTTGCAAATATTCTGATAGCTTCACTGTTGTTCATGCCAACAGCTGCCGGAGCAAAATCTTGAGCCCAACTTGAAAAATTCTGATTTATGTTTCTAAATAATGCCTTTACTTCTGATCTCTCAAATCCTCCATGATATCCTTTAGCATTAAGATACCTGAACAATAGGCACAAAGTTAAAGAAACAAGAAACAAGATAATTCACTGCCAAAAAGGACCAAAACATGCACGTATAGAGCTGTGGAAAGAGAGAAAGAGACCTTGGAGAGCCACTGAGTAAAACAAGGTGTTGAAAGAGCTGTGGCCTTTGTAACGCAGCAATGCAACCAATCATGGCAGACATGGAATGACCCAAATAGATGGTCTTGTCAACATTTAGCTCATCAAGAAGGCTTAACAAATCTGTCGCATAGCCAGTGAAATTGGAGTACTTGTTTGGATCATAAAGTTTGGGATTAACATTATGTGAAAAAACCAAGTCAAAAACCACAACCTTGAAGTAGCAAGCAAGATAGGGTATAAGAAAGTGCCAAACATTCTGGTCTGAACCATACCCATGAGCAAGGACTAACGTATCAGTTCCATTTCCATACACCTTAGCATTTAGAGCTTCAACTACTCCTCCTCCTCCATGGTTATAAAGCACATCCATTTCTGCACTCAAA
>CATIWK010261382.1:0-14333 GCA_949634005.1 Mallotus japonicus
TCACAGAACTGCCATGGCACAGTCCACAAAAATCTTTGTTGGACCACCTACCCACCTTTTATTTTTATTTCTTTTTTAAGGTTTAAAACCAACCTCACAATAACATTTTCTGTTGTCTGTGTCCAAAAATAAATAAATAAAATAACATTTTCTGTTGGACCATACATGTATGGCAAAATGATAATCATTTTATCAAAATAATTTATTTCAATCAACTTACTCTTGCTAATAATTTTGAAATTTTGCCAAAAGTTAATTAATCTACTAATATTATTTTCCTCGATACATCAATATGTTAAGAGTTTGATTTTTATTTTTATTTTTCTATTAAAAAAATAATAATTTTAAAAATAATTTTCAATATAATTGTTGACTAAAAGCATGTTTAAAACTAGAGATATAAGATGCTAAATTTTTCTTATCCTAGTTCATGTATTGATCACCAACCTTGTTGAAAATTAAATTCAACTTCTACTTAACCCTTTATTAAAAGTAGCATCATCATCCCTTCACTATTATTGTCACATCCAATAACCAATTACTATACAAATTCAGATTATAAGTACATAATTAGCACCTAATTTCTTACTAAATTAGGAGGGCATTTTGAGTTCATTTATGCAAAGCAAAAACTGTACACACATATATATATATATATAGAAAAGTAAATAATTAGTATGATTCTAACTTTTGGTCAAAAAAACAAAAGTATGATTCTAACTAACAATTACAAAACAAAAAGAAAAAAAAAATGGGTATGATGTTTGCTTATTGTCTTCATTTTCATCATGCAAAATTTCAACAGGTGTTCCACAGGCTATTTTATTTGAATATATATTAAAAAATAAAATTATATACATTTTATGGTCCTACCTCACCTACTCTTTCACCCAACAAATCCCACCTTTAGATAATTAGGCATGCATGAGTCATTTTTGTACTAATCCAAGCTTACTTTTTAAGTGATGTTGAAAATTAATATTATAAGATTCTAACATTGAAATTAAATAAATTTTGTCTTTAGTTTTATTTATTTTTTTCTTCAACCATAGTATTTGTGCAAAAATACTGGCCTCCCACCACCAATCCTCACCAACCCTCATCCACCAACTCCCCTCCTCACTTCAATATGTACATATTACTAAATTCTAAAAATATTAAATTAAATATATATTATTTAATGGTCTTATTAAAGTGTTGTTAAAATTAAGATATTAGCTAATTTTTTAATTAATTAATGTATAAATTTTATTTTTATTTAATTACTGATTTAAATTATTTTATTGATTAATGTTTAAATTTTTGTTTTTATTTAATTACTGATTTAAATTATTTTATTTTGTATATATTTTAAAATAATTAAAAAAAAATTATTTAAATTTAAATTTCGATGGACTGTACAATAAAAAATAATTATCCCTTTTAAATCAATCACGATAGGAATCAAATCATGTACTTTAAAATACCTTAGAGAGAAATTACTAGTTAATTATTTTCTCTCTGACTAACAATTGGCTTTTTTAATTATTGTTAATAAAACCAAAAAACAAAATTACCCTAAAATATTTATCTCATGTGTTTAAGTTAGTTTAGCGTGAGGTGCAAGTGCTATAGAGCTCGTGGTTGTTTCTGCAAATTGCTTTTCGATTCAGTGCTTAACAGATACCGCTACACAAAGTACAAGCCATTGAAGCTGCAAATGTAGTTCATGCGTGGGGCCATTGCTGTTTTGGGCAGCATGTACCATGGAATTTAAAGAATTACTAATTAATTTGTGCTTTAAATATTATATACTTTAATTAATTAATATACTCGTGTTTTTAGTATATTAATTAAAGTATAATATTTTCACTTTGATATTTTTGTAAATAAGTGGCATGATTAATTTGTACTATAGTTATTTTAAATAAAATTATTAAATATAAATAAAATAATTTAATTAGTAATCATAAGTTGTTTAGATTAGTTTTAATTTAATTGAGTGTGAGAATAATTATATTTAATTATTAAAAATTTATAAATAATATCCTTTAAAAAATATTAAAAACACTAGTTAATATATAAAAAAATTGAAATAAAACCAACTACAGTAGAGTAAAAATTTATATAACTAAATATTGATTATTTAATAATAAAATCCATAATTAAAAAAGTTTGATCAGTAAGTGGAAAAATAATTTGAAAGTCATTTTTCATCA
Source organism: Mallotus japonicus (assembly GCA_949634005.1). NCBI lineage: Eukaryota > Viridiplantae > Streptophyta > Magnoliopsida > Malpighiales > Euphorbiaceae > Mallotus > Mallotus japonicus. The sequence continues at coordinate 2,199 of CATIWK010261382.1, forward strand.
TTAATGTTATGAATTTGAATATTGCTATTATTAATTTATAGAATTAACTTTCAATTGATTTAAAAAGAAAAATTGTCTTAATTATTTTTTAATTTTAAAAATATTACCTTTTATATATGACCTATCAATATCTAAATTATTATTTTTTTATTACTAAAAAACACATCAAACAATAAAAAAAGTACAAACTAATGAATTCTTTTCTAAAGTGAAAAAATAAATTTTAAGTTATTTATCCCGTTAATAGAAAAAGTATAAATTAATAAACTTTTTAGAGAAAAATGAATTTTTAATTTTTAGCAACTGAATAGTTTTTTAAAATTATAAACATTAAATTTTTTACTTTAATCATATAAAAATATAAAAAATAATTTATATATTTTAAATATATTATATTTAATAATTAAATATATAATACATATTATATTTTCGTTAATTAAATATAAAATATTTATTAAATAGAATATAAAATATGCAAAATTCCAAAAGAAAAAAAAAGAGTGTTTGTTTGGCCTTAAACGATCTACCAACCATGCCACCAACATCTCACTGTACGCTCCAACATAAGCGCGTAAAATACCCAAAAAAAATGATAAATCTTTACAAAATAATAATAAAAAAAAGGTCCAAATCACATCTCAGATCTACCAAACGAGCAGCAATTAGGAGACTGCCAGCCAGCACTACCAGCACCACCATTCTATAAATAACCCAAAACGCAAACTTCATAGCTCGTGCTTTCCTCTGCTCTCCTCTTCTGGTTCTTAACTACTATAAGAAGGAAAGGAACAAAGGATTTAATTAAAAGAACCATTCTCACTTATCTCCCGATTCTATCTCCGTGAGGTTCGGTTCCTCTCCATTTCTTTATCGCTCATTTTCTAGCTGCTGCTCTTACCATGATCGTATTACACATCGTTTCCTTGGTGTTAGAAAACAGTTTTTAAAACGTCAAATAATTTGATTCAAAACTGAAAGAAAAAGAAACAAAAGAGAAAACTTTTGTAATACTCTGTTTTTCCTTAATATATAAATTTATTTTATTTACACGAGATCTGTTGAGTGTCTGTGATTTATTTATGTAAAGAACGTTTTTTTTTTTAGCGTTTTATTGAATACCCGTTTGGATTTTTGACACTGTTTTTTGGTGTGTAGTTGGTTTTTGTTCTGTAGTGTGTCTTTTAAATGATGCTTGTTTGTTTTGTTTTTCAAGTAACAGATCCAGTATTTTGGGATTTTGGGATATTTAGATCTGGGTTCTTTTTATGTCTGTTTATTGATATAGATCGGTTTTGGAATTGGTAGTCTGATTTTTTTAGCTGTTTGTAGAATAAGTTCATGCATGGATAATAATACTACATAGGTAGTTTCCATTCTGGGATTTTTTTAATGATGTTTACATTACGGTGTGTGTTAAAAGTTAGATCTACATTTCTTGTTCATAGAAAGTTTTTGGATTGTATTGTTTTTGGAAAAAGTTGGGGTCTTTTCAGGTATTTTGGCTAAGTCACCTGATCTCATATTCCACTTGAAATTATCTTATTTTGGTCTACTTAAAAAGTATAATTTGATAATTAAATGTATTGTAACGATGGATTCACTTTCCATCCAAAGTTACAGTACCATTGTATCTTTTTATGCATGGTTCTCATCCATGCATGTTCAGTTCATGTGATGGTTCTTTCTTATTACTTGCTGCACATGAAAGTAGATTAAAGATTTGAATTTGTTAATTGGGTAAGAAACATTAGAGCATTGATAGTTTCCATTATGGGACTTCAGATATTGAATGCTGGATCTGCATTTATGGTACTCCATGTTGAATGATTGAAAAATTGGTCTGTTTTCTAAGTCTTATAGGCTTGATATCATTTTAGATCCTAATTTCTTATTCATTTACTTGTTTTTGTCTTGTTGTCTGCCTTGTGGTAATTATTTTTTTATTTATTTGCACCGTGTGTCTATATTATATTGTCACTGAAAATGTTTCATATTTGACATTACTCATTAGTTTATAGATATTAGGAATCTTTGATGGGAACGATGCAGGACAGATCTAGTATTTCCTCCCAAATAATCTCCTTACTGGAATCTTTGCCTTGCTTCAAGGAATCTTTGATTAGGAACCTTTACCTTGCTTCATAATAAAAAGCCTGTACATTTCTGTTTTAATTTTTTTAGTGGAGACTGAATTTTGATGTTGATCTGTAATGTGTGAAACAGAACAATGGCTTCCCATATTGTTGGATACCCTCGTATGGGCCCCAAGAGAGAGCTTAAGTTTGCATTGGAATCTTTCTGGGATGGGAAGAGCAGTGCTCAGGATTTGGAAAAGGTGGCATCTGATCTTAGGGAATCCATCTGGAAGCAGATGGCTGCTGCTGGGATCAAATATATTCCTAGCAATACCTTCTCTTATTATGACCAGGTTCTTGATACCACAGCAATGCTTGGAGCTGTTCCACCTAGATATGGCTGGAATGGTGGTGAGATTGGATTTGATGTTTACTTCTCCATGGCCAGAGGAAATGCCTCTGTTCCTGCTATGGAAATGACCAAGTGGTTTGACACCAACTAGTAAGTAGTGACTCGAGCAAATCCATTGTCTTTCTGACACTTAACATAATTTGTTTCTATTAACAAAGAAAAAGGGATAAGCTTTACTGATTAATTTGATATTGTCTTCATTCAGCCATTTCATTGTCCCTGAATTGGGACCTGAAGTCCACTTCTCTTATGCTTCTCACAAGGCAGTGTCAGAATACAAGGAGGCTAAGGCAGTACGTACCGTGTTTTTAGGGGCAATTTTCTATTTGTGTCTTCTGGATTCACAGCATCTATCTTTTTTTTTTCCAATAATTTTCTTTCAATAAATTTATAAAATCTCTTGGATTTTGACTTTATTGCTTTCATGCAGCATGGAGTAGATACTGTTCCTGTCCTTATTGGCCCTGTCTCTTACTTGTTGCTTTCTAAACCTGCCAAGGGTGTTGAGAAAACCTTTTCTCTTCTATCCCTTCTTGGAAAGATCCTTCCGATTTATAAGTAAGGATCTTTGAACACTTTTGAAAAGTTCTAGGTCTTAATATGTATGTTGATGTGAATTTGCTAACTTCTTATGATAAACCAACTTTAGGGAGGTTATTTCTGAGCTTAAAGCAGCCGGTGCATCCTGGATTCAATTTGATGAGCCTACACTTGCGTTGGATCTTGATTCTCACAAACTGCAAGCATTTACTGACGCCTACTCCGAATTGGAGTCAACTTTATCTGGCTTAAATGTTCTTATTGAGACATACTTTGCTGATGTCCCAGCTGAAGCCTTCAAGACGCTCACATCTCTGAAGGGTGTCACTGCATATGGTTTTGATTTGGTTCGTGGAACTAAGACCCTTGACTTGATCAAGGGTAAATTCCCTAAGGGCAAATACCTATTTGCTGGAGTCGTTGATGGAAGGAACATCTGGGCCAATGATCTTGCTGCTTCTCTCACCACTCTGAATGAACTTGAGGGCATTGTGGGCAAGGGTATTGATGCTTACTCTTTTTTTTAATAGCATAATATGATTGTTTTCCCATTGTACATTATCAGTTAATTTATGTTTTCTCCTTTGCAGACAAACTCGTGGTTTCCACCTCTTCTTCACTTCTTCACACTGCTGTTGACCTTGTCAATGAGACTAAGTTGGACGCAGAAATCAAATCATGGCTTGCATTTGCTGCCCAGAAAGTTGTTGAAGTTAATGCTCTGGCCAAGGCCTTGGCTGGTGAAAAGGATGAGGTATATGCATTATGTCTATATTTTAACTAGCTATATAATTTGTTACTATAAATGAAAACTTCTGTTATGATTAATAGTAATCAGAATAGTTGTATGCTTTGAAAAATTGGCCACATATTTTGTCATTTGTAAATTGTAACCAATCACCTTGACTGGAATTTCACCAAGTTGATTATAGAGTTTCTTAGTTAATTTTGGTTTTGAATTTGAATTTTATTTTTTGAACACTAAGCATTGAGTTCTTCTACTGAATCTACTCTGTGTTTCAAAGGCATGCTTAAGCAACATAGCACTCATATTTTCTGGCTTGATTTTCAGGCATTCTTCTCTTCTAATGCTGCTGCTCAGGCCTCAAGGAGGTCCTCCCCAAGGGTGACCAATGAGGCTGTCCAAAAGGCTGTAAGTCCTTCTATTGATTATCACATTTTATTATTCCTTCAAATGTCTACTCTGCTGATACACTTTTTACTTACGATTACTTGTCATTGCTTTGTCAGGCTGCTGCTTTGAAGGGCTCTGACCACCGCCGTGCTACAAATGTTAGTGCCAGATTAGATGCTCAGCAGAAGAAGCTTAATCTTCCTATCCTCCCAACCACCACAATTGGGTCCTTCCCACAGACCGTTGAACTCAGGAGAGTCCGCCGTGAATACAAGGCTAACAAGTGAGTTGAATGGGAATTTTGTTTCTGTACATGTGAAATGAATAGCCGGCATTTCATCAACTAATATAATTTTTTGATACTCTTTAGGATCTCTGAGGATGATTATGTTAAAGCTATCAAGGAGGAAATTAACAAAGTCGTCAAACTCCAAGAAGAGCTTGACATTGATGTTCTAGTCCATGGAGAGCCTGAGGTAAACTTTCCTTTGCATTTGTTATGAAGCGAAAAAAAAAAAAAAAGAGGAGGGAAAAATAAAGGAAACTGTAATTGTGTGCTTTCCCATACTTGAGAATGTATTCGCCTGACTATATATGTCATTTGTGATTGTAGAGGAACGATATGGTTGAATACTTTGGAGAGCAATTGTCAGGTTTTGCCTTCACTGTCAATGGATGGGTGCAATCTTATGGATCTCGATGTGTGAAGCCACCAATCATCTATGGTGATGTGAGCCGCCCCAAACCAATGACTGTCTTCTGGTCCTCTACAGCTCAGAGCATGACTGCTCGCCCAATGAAGGGAATGCTTACTGGCCCTGTCACCATTCTCAACTGGTCCTTTGTCAGAAATGACCAGCCAAGGTATAAAAAATAGAAAAAGTAAAACTAAATCCTAGGCTATAAGGGCAAGTGGACAGGAAATTATTTTATATTTCAATTTGATTTAGCATGATATTTTTTGCCAATTTTCCAGATTTGAAACCTGCTACCAGATTGCTTTGGCCATCAAGGAGGAAGTGGAGGATCTTGAGAAGGCTGATATCAATGTCATTCAAATCGATGAGGCTGCTTTGAGAGAGGGGTTGCCTCTTAGGAAGTCTGAGCAAGCTTTCTACTTGGATTGGGCAGTGCACTCTTTCAGAATCACCAATGTTGGAGTCCAGGACACCACCCAGGTTTTTTTGCATCCCACTTTCACATAATCAAATCTTTTTTTTTTTTTTTTTTTTCAAAATTTGCTGAGCCTGGCATCACTTTTGAATTGCTCCAGATCCACACACACATGTGCTACTCCAACTTCAATGACATTATCCACTCAATTATTGACATGGATGCCGATGTGATCACCATTGAGAACTCTCGATCCGATGAGAAGCTCCTCTCAGTTTTCCGTGAGGGAGTGAAGTATGGAGCCGGCATTGGCCCTGGTGTCTACGATATCCATTCTCCTAGAATACCATCAACTGAGGAGATTGCTGACAGAATTAACAAGATGCTTGCAGTTCTTGAGATGAACATCTTGTGGGTTAACCCTGACTGTGGTCTCAAGACTCGCAAGTACGCAGAAGTCAAGCCAGCTCTCAAAAACATGGTTGCTGCAGCCAAGCTTCTCCGCACCCAGCTTGCCAGTGCCAAGTGAATTGCTGAGGATATGTTGGGAGTATGAACCTCCCAAACGGATTGATTCATACTGAAACAGAAAGAAGGAATCATTGATTCAATAACTGTGGTTTTATGATGAAATACTTAGTAGGCATAATATGCCCAGAGGGCCAATGATTTTTTTTTCCTCATTTTTTTTTTCACTTTGAATATTTTGTATTTTGCATTTGCCTTCAATTTATTTGAAAGGCTGCTTAGTGTATCTTGTGATGGAAATCAATTGAATGCCAATATGCCATTACCAGTTTGTGCATTAACTGCTTTCTGTTCTTCTATTACCTTATCCCCTCCCACCATTTCATGTTTGCATTATATATATATATATATTTGTAATTTTTCTTATTAAATTATAACTCCTTTATAATTATAATAAAGTTAGTTGGGTTCTTTGGTTTTATTTGGTTCTAATTGTATGACTATAGAGAGATTAAAAATATCCCTTTTTAAACTTTTTTTTTGGCTGCTATAAATTTTTTTTATTTTTATTTTTCTTTCTTCAATAATGGCAAGATTTATTTTTGTTTTTATTTTTTTTGTATGTAGTAGAATTTTTTTTGAATTTTGTGTTTATTTTATCATTTAAATAGAAATTTATATTTTTTTTGTGAAAAATAATTGTGCTGTCATTTTTGTTTATTTGGGGTTAGTTTTTCGTTATGAAAATTAAAAAGAAAAAACATATCAACACACAATTAAATTCATTTTGAAAAACTAAAATGTTAATTGAGCGGAGTTGCATGAGTTCTTATTTAATCATATCCATTGATATATATTACAAGTATTAATATATAAAAATTAAATAAAAATTAATTTAATGGTATCTAATTTTATTTATATAGATATACAAGCCAGAGCATATTTAACAACTTTATTAATATATTTATTAACTATTTATATACTTGAATATTATTTTTGTATATTTTAATTATGACATCATTATTTATATGATAGACAATTAAAAAATTGACATCATCTTTTTTTTTTTAACCTGACAGCATTTTTTTCAGTCTAATATTATTATTCAATAGACATTAATTATTTATAAGCTTGGGTGTGTGAGTTATAAACTTGTTCACGGATGGATCTCTTTCAGTCAGCAATTGCTTGGAAGTTGATGCGTGAACAGGAAATCTTGTTGTTAAAAAATAAAAAAAAACATTAATTATTTCGAAATTTGATTCGAATAGACTCCAAAAGGGCAAACTCAAATCCAAAAGGCAATTCAAAGTACCTGCTTCTTACCAAAGCATTACCAAAGCATTACTTTATTAACTGAAGGAAGAAGATACCTAGGGCTGAAAGGTTAAATTGGAACCTCAAAAGTGAATATTCAATCTTAATTTTTTTTTATCCTAATAGAAATTTTATTTTTAAAAATTAATTTTTTTTAAAAAATTTTTACAATTAAATTTTATAAGTTAAATAAAATTTTAATTTTAATAGTTAATAAACGAAAAATTATTTAAACTAATAAATAAAATTGATAAATTTTTTTTTAAAATATATAAGCTAATTATAAAGTTTTAAAAATTTTTAAGCCTATATAAGAATTTTTAGAAAAAAATTTTAAAATTCTTCTGACTCTTTTGTTTTTTGAATTTTTAAAATTTTTATTAAAGTTATTTAAGATTTAAAAATTTTAAAAACTTTAGAATCAACCGATATACATATGAAAAATTCATTAATTTTATTAATAAATTTAATTTTATCAGTTCAATAATAAAATTTCATTCATCAATTTAATCTTAACGATTGACTAATAAAAAATTATTTAAATGAAAAATTAAAATTGATGAATTTTTTTTTGAAATGTATATTACTTAATTGTAAAATTTAAAAATTTTTAAATTTATTAAAATTTTAGGTAAATTTTAAATAAACTTTTATGAAAAGTTAAACATTTTTAAAAAATTAGAAAAATTAGTATATAGCGTTAAAAATGTCTAAAACCTTATAATTAGGTGGTATACATATTTATTTTTTTAAAATTTATTAATTTATTTATTAATATAAGTATTTTTTTCGTCCTTAACTATTAAAATTTAAATTTTATTTGATTTATAAAATTTAATTTTAAACAATTTTTAAGATAGAATTTAATATAATATAATTTTTAAAATATTAATTTATTAATTTCGGGTATATTTGAGGCTACCCGGCGAAGGTACCCAGTGAAGAAGGCATTCTCAGCTTCTCACCCCTTTGGCCAAGGTACCCCGTGAAGAAGGGATTCTCGGTTCAACTACTAAAATTATCATTATAAGTAGAAAGCAAAAGAGAGAAACCGGTGTCGTCGTCGGAGAAAATGTACAAAACAAAGTTACAGGAGCTGTGCCACCAGAAAAAATGGAATCTACCGGAGTACGTCACTTCTAGGCAAGGTCAAGCTCATAGTCCTCTCTTTCACGCTACTGTTACCGTCAATGACCTGTCTTTTTCCTCTATTTCTCCTGCCAAATCTTCTAAACTAGCCCAAAACGACGCCGCTAGACTTGCTTGCGATCACTTCGCTATCTCCGGCTCTCCCTCTTCTTCTCCTTCTCCTTCTCCTTCTCCTGCTGGTAAATATCATGCTAACTAACCATGATTTTATGGTCTTTTTTGGATTATATCAGTGCTTAATTGTTTATTTAGTTGAAATAATTAGTAATTATTTAACAAAACTAATCTGCATTTGGTTGTTGCGGTTGCAGCTGCAGTTCCTACAAGTTCAATCACAACCGCTGATTTGGTTAATAATAGTACTATTAACAACTTTTCAGCTGGAGCCAAATCGTTGCCGTTAAAAGTGGAAGAAGAAGCAAATCGAATTCCTCAGGCGAATGAGCCGGCTACTACTTCTGCAATTGCTAAAAAGGATGATGAATCCTCAGGTGATTTCTTTTTCTTTGTTTTCTTTGTCATTTTCGGCTTATTTAATCGATCAATTTTGACAGTTAAAAGTTACAATGCGTATAGCTTGCTAGCGGTGGTAATGGAAGTTGTTGATATATCAGTTTTGTTTAGGTTGTTGTGTTATAGACAGTAGAGTCCCTCATGTGTTAAAAGAACATCATCAAACTTTGAATGTAATGTAGTGTGAACTACTATAGCGAGATCTGGTAAAACTTTTATGATTCTGCTAGTAGTAGTAACATCAAAATATCTAATTCTTGTATTTCACATAATCTTGGTTGCTAGCAACTGCCGCTGAAAAGAAGCTAATAGTAACATTTGGACCTAGCAACTCCTTTATGCCAATGCGCCTTATTTGTTGGTTTTATGATGTGTTGATATGAGTTTCTGTTTGGCTTAAAGATGTGCAGCACTTGTACAAAAACTTGCTCCAGAGCTATGCTCAAAAGAGAAGTCTGATTCTCCCTACGTATTCTTCCGAGCGTGTGGGTCCTCCTCATGCAAGTCTATTCAAGTGTAAGGTTACGATCGATGGAAAAATTTATGAAAGTGAGGGTTTTTTTACTACATTAAGCAAGGCTGAGCATTCTGCTGCAAAAGTTGCATTGATGTCATTGGCACCGGATGGTGTTGAAGAGGCTAGTCTCTTCTCATTACTTATGCATTGCAATTCGCTAACTTGTTTCTTTTCATGATAAATTGTATTTACTTTTTTTTTTAATTGTTTTATTTTACTCTTTTATTTTTAGGATGAATATGCTTACAAGAACCTTTTACAAGAATTGGCTCAGAAAGAATGTTATCTTTTGCCGGCTTATAGTACATTTATGTCTGGTGAATCTCATAGACCAACTTTTGTTTCAACTGTGGAGGTAGGGGGAGAATGTTTCACTGGACAGGAAACTAGAACTAAGAAGCAGGCGGAGTTGAATGCGGCAAAGATTGCTTACAAAGCTCTAAAACAGCGTACGTATATTTGCTAATCTTCTGTATAAAAATGGTGTATGGATAAATCTTATATTCTTTCATACTCTAGGTATTCAGTTATTTGGTTCTATCAGCCATGTTTTGACTTTGCATCAGCAATTACTTCTTACCCCAGTACTTCTTCAAAGCATTTAGTTCTGGCAAAATGTTGATGATTTCTATTTAAGAACTTAGATTGCTAGCTAATGCTTGATGATGGGAAATACCAGTTTGGGATCATTCTAATACTGTGATCACAATGGTTAGGAAGGTGGAAGAAAGGTGAAGGATGGGAGGAGGTGTTCTTTTGCCCTCAGGTTACAATCATAGTATAGCAAGAATAGATAAACGGCAAAATACATAGTTTCAACCCTGAACTTTACACGGTTAACCTTTGGCACTCCTCAACTTTTATTATGTTCTATTCAACTGTTAAACTTTTATTTAAACCTATTTAACCCCTACAATACATAAAATCAGCATATTTTATAAATTATTATATATATGGACTTAAAAAAAAACTCATGTCAACTAAACTAATTTTTAATTATAAGAGATATCATAATCGAAAATAAATTTTTCCTAATTTTTTATACTAGCATTTAATTTCGTTTTTATTATTTTGAAGTTAAATTTTAGTATTTTATATATTTAAAATCATTTGAAATCAAACATTTGTCCATTTCAATATTGTATGAGTTAAATAGAACTGAAAAGTACAAATTTAAAGGTGAAAAGGGTTCAAAATAAGAGTTTAAAGGTTTAATATAAAATAATAAAAATTGAGAGGTGTTAAAGGTTAATCATATAAAGTTCAGGGGTGAAACTATGCATTCAGCCATAGATAAACTCTTTCCTCTCTTGGATCCTGTGATTATAATTTTCACCAAAGTGCATTTGCAGGAGTGGGAGGAAGTGACAATCATTCATATTTTGGTGTTGTATTCTGAGCTTTTTTACTGGTTTTTGGTAGCCATTATTTGCTTGAAGGACATCAATGAGTAGATTGACTAAAGGAGACAAGGATTAGTTAGGGTTGAGAGAGATGCCATGCAATGGAGTTCTTGGTCTTCATGAATGGCACAAACTCGGTGTGTAATCATGAGGTTCTAGAGTATAATCTGATATTAGCTTGAAAAGTGATGCACTTCTTGTCATCAAAGAAGTTTGAAAATACAATTCAACAAGTTTGATGGAATGCTAAACTTGGCACTGGTAATATACTCAAGGATGGTCAACAAAATGTCACAGGCTTTTTTTTTTTTTTTTTTAGGCAAGTCAAAGCAGAGCCTCATGGTTTCTAGTTCTAGCAACACAAGTCACCAAATGGGTTCCAGTTCTTTAAATGCAAGTCAGAACCTTATTCCTTCTTCTAACCTGAGACAAAGGCCTACGACAGATTTTGGCAAATCAAGCCAGAATGCTCAAAGTCTCTCCCCTCCTCACCAAAGACAAAAGGTTGATGAGTTCAATCCTACCAGTTCGCGATCAGATCTTACTGCTTATCTTAAACAGAATGTTCAACCTAGAATGCCTGGGTGCAACAAACAAGCCGAAGAGGATAAAGGTGAATATTTATAGAAGATCATAATTATTTGCTTCTACTTTAACTCTATTGATCAGCTAACTTATAATGATAAATATTTTTATAATGTAACAGGGTAAATGTGAACTTTTCTAATGATGACTTTCTTGTGCATTTTATTTAGTTTAGATCATCAGAGATAGGGATCCTTTAATCTTTTAGGCCAAGTGCGTTCATACTATCATAATGGCATCCACATTTGAGTACTATCTTTTGAATTGTTGATGGCAGTTGCTGATGTTACCATTGCTCATCCCTCTAAAAGTGCTGATGCATTTAGTCATGGTCTCCTCATTGCATCATCAGGACCAGAATGCTGCTCTGTGAAGACTATTTCATCTTCAGCTTGCCCATCCATCCCTTCGTTGCCTGAGCATGGCCTGTCTCCATCTTCCTCATCCACTGATTCCCCTACCAAATCAGCTGTAAGTTCAAATCCTGAGAATCCAACTGGTGCAAGTATGTCAAACCGAAATAAGGTTATTGTGCACCCTCGTGGGACGAACATGACGTACCCTTCAGGCAGTACTGTGTTGTCCATGAGCGATGACAACTGGGTTGCAGTGGAACATCTTAACTTCGCCCAATGAAAAATGTTGTCCTAAATTTTGTTATATTCTCACTGTATGGGCTGCATCCTGATCGTGTATTGTTTAATGAATGAAGCAAGAATGCTTAAGCCATTAAGGGTATGTTTGGCATGATGATGTAATGGAATGTAGTTAAGCATGTAGTGGAATCAAAGAAGTAGTGGAATGTAATTGTCATTTTACTTTTGTGTTTTCTATGATGCAACCAAACGGGTTAATTGCATAGGAAGTTATTAAACTTTAATTCTGCCTAATTTAAAGGACGTGACACA
>CATIWK010261499.1:0-18839 GCA_949634005.1 Mallotus japonicus
GTCCCGGCTTTTATCCGGGTGGCGACTCCATCTCCGTTAATGGGCCTAAAGCCCATATTCGTATATCCTAGTAGGCCCTGAGCTTACACAGTGCCGTGGTCGCCAACACTTGGGCGCGCGCTAAACCCCGCCGCCTACAATCATTATTCTTATTATTTTTTTTACTATAGATAGTCTCATGGTTACTATATATTAACCGTTTTTGTTCATCGCGACTGGAATATAAACTCCAAAGGCATGAAACTTAAAATGTTTTTCGTATACTTTCAGTTTATTTTTTGTATATTATTGGCTTGTTTTCTATATATTTTTAATTTATTATCTGTATGTGAAACTAGAAACATTATATATATATATATATATATATATATATATATATATATATTTCAAAATTTAATTATTTATTAAAAACTAACGTTATTTTTATAATTTAAATATATTAATCATAATTTTTTCTCCAAAGCTAAATCATATGTATTTTCTTAATCATTTATTAGCTGGGGAATAACATGTTTTAAAGACTTGTTGTATAAATTTTCTCAAAGACTTTTTTTATATCTCTAAGAACAATTTTATAAATCAAAATTAATAATAAAATATCAAAATATTCTAAAGCAAGGGTTTTTTTACATGTCTAAATTAAGTTGGATATAATTTATATTTAAATAACTTATATTTATATAAATTAATTATATTTAAAACAAGTATAAAACACGAACAATAATCTAACAATAACATGAAAACAAGCAGAAAAAATAAAAAATAATAATTCAAAAACAACCTAACAACAACTAAATATTAATGGGATAACAACATTTGCAGTCCTAAAAGTAATACACTTTTTGCAATTAAGTCATGAATGTTCAATTTGTAACATTTAAGTTCTCTAAGTTATTAAAAATGTAACCGTTAGTTCTATGTCGTTAAATGTAACAGCAGTAGCAGACGTGGCATCAATTATTGCCAATGTGTCATCCACGTACTCACATACTTGCCACGTCAACTGCCTACATCAGCCCCTTCTTCCATTTTCTTCTTCTTCTTCTTCCTTCATCTTTCTCCTTCTTCTTCTAGTTTTTTTTTTTTTCAAATGGGCTCTTGTTCTTGCACTTAAGAAACTACTGCTACTACTCTTTTTATTACTACCCATCACTCAAAAGAAACAAGAATCATAATGCCACTCCTTTTTTATCCAATTCGGTTTTCTTAGCTTTAATTTTTATAAGCTAAACAAGCAAGACCCATTGATTGTTATTTGTTAAAGTTTGGATTTTTATTTTTTTTATTTTTTGAAAAAAATTGGAGTTTTGATAGAGTCTTGGTGCTTTTGTAAAGGAATAGGCAAGTTAGAGAAAATGAAAGTAGCCATTTTTCCATCAAGGGTTTTGCCATGGTTACAATCTCCTCTGGTGTCGGAAATGGAACTTTCGGTATCGGGTTCTTGATCCACCAAAATCTTTTCTTGATTGCTCATGTTAATATTCCTTATGTTGCTGCTGTTGAAAGTTTAGAGATCCATCTCCAAAATGAAATTGCTGCTACTCTTGTTCCTCACAGGTTTATTCTTCTTTTCTTTTTTCATTTTCCTTTAGTAAAAGTATGTTTCTTTTGAGGTGTTTTATGTGATTTCATGTTTTGGATACTTGGAAAAGGTGGGGTAATTTGATGGATGAATGGAAATAGGGGTGTGCAAAAACTGAACCGGATCAAAAATCGAACCGAACTGGTTTGGTTCGATTTGCTTGGTTAACATTTTCAATTTTTTGAACCGAACCGAACCGACCGAATTTTTGGTTAATGTAATAAAAAATAAAAATAATTAATATTTTTTAAAATTTTGGTTATTTCGGTTCGGTTCGGTTTTTATTTTGAAAATTTCATTTATTTCAGTTCGGTTCGGTTTCCGGTTTGATTCGATTCGGTTTTGATTTTTTCAGTTCGGTTTCGGTCAAAAAAGCTTCCAAAACCGACCGAATTGACACCCCTAAATGGAAATGATTAAATGAATTGGGAAATTGTTGATGTTGGAGGTAGCCATATTCATACATTTGCAAGCATTGGATTTGATTACGTATTGGCAGATGCAACTGTAGACACCTGGTTCGGTCGGCCTATGATAGGGGACGAACTGTGGATGTTCAATTTGATCAGCCTGCAACGGAAGCCCAATGATGAAAGTTCAATTCTCAAATACAAGAGAAATTCGAAAGTCCTTCTGAATAGGCCTAAACCCCTTTAGAACCCAGAACCAAGCCCAAGCCCGAGGGCTGAAGAGGCGACGCGTCTTCAGCAGAAGGCGATCGCCTCCTAACCAGGAGGGTCAATAGGTGATCGCCACCTCGAAGAGGTGATCGCCTCTTTGACTGCCCACTTACTGCTGCATTAAATGCAGCATGGCAATGACAGCAAGTAGGTGGCCCCACCTGATCTTGCTCTACAACAACTACATGAGAAAGTAGATTTTTGAGGGAAAAGTGATGATGGCAAAGAGAGTAAGGTTAAGGGGGGGTGTCTTGGGAGCTTAAAAAGGGAAGGAAGAGGAGAAAAGGGTTGGCAATTCTAGAGAGGATCCTTAGCAACTAAGGGAGCTGGAAAATACAAAGAAAAAGGAGGAGAGAGATGTTCTTGAAGAGAGAGGGGGGGGGGGTTCTTCTTGAAGTAAGGGAGGATTTGTGCTAGGAAAGGCTTATTCTTAAAGGAGAAGTAAGAATTCTTACATTTGAAGGAGATTTCCATCCACAATCAGCTTCTGAAGGCCAAGTTAGGGACATCAAACTTGGTTTGATCAGTAAGAACTCTTTTCTTTATTTTCTTGAGTTCTTAGTTTAAATATAGTTGCATTTCCTTTATTTATTGGTCTTTAGATTATTGATTATTTTGTATTTCTTGTGTTATATTAATGGTATGATGATCTGAGAATACTCAGGATCCTTGTAGGATCTTTGTTGTTGTGTGTGATTTCTTTACTTTACGTAGAAGCAAAGAAAGACTTGTTAGTGCTGTAGAATCTGGCTAAGAGGCGATCGCCTCTTGGTCAAGAGGTGACACCTCTCTGTCAAGAGGCGATCGCCACTCTAATAGCGCGATGCAGCCCTACCTTAAATGTTCTTTTATAATTATTTTGCATGCTTTCTATAAAGATCTACGTTCTGTACATTCTTGTTCTTTCATGCATGATTGCCCTAATATCTGTTTAGTATCAGTGCTTATATGTTTACTTTTCCTCATTTTTTTGGGTTTAATTCAATCCGCAAACTAACGTCATAATTTATTTTGTAGAGTTTCTTCTTTTATGTCTTGGGAGGTTAGCTCTTTGTTTATTGCAGAAACTCGGCGTGATTTTGCAGTTAAGGGAAAAATAGTTCCCTTAATTAGTTCTTGAGAGGGTTTATGATGGTTTACTTTCAGTATATTTCTAGTTTATTTTTCATATATTATATGTATATTACAGTTTATTTTTAGTATATTTTCTGTTTATTTCTCCTTTATCTGAAGTAAAGCGTTGTAATCCCTAATCCTTTCCCTGTTTATTTGGAATGAAAGGTTGTAAATTATTATTCTTGATGAGTGTTGAGACTAAATGCATGATATGGGATTAATGCGCAAACATGAACCTATGTGTAAAATTTGACAATTGGTTGAAGGCAATTACAATTTGCATGTTAATAAGGAAATAATTGAATAATTAAGGGTAATAAAACACAAAACACAAACGGAGGCCGATCACAAGGTCGGGTGGACATTCAAACGTCCATACCCAGTTTCCGAACCCGTTCTCTGATGATGGGTTATGGGAACCTCCGTGGAATCCAGTTGCCATACAAGTGTGTCCCGATTTTTATCCGGGTGGCGACTCCATCTCCGTTTAGGCTTCAAGATCTATTTCGTATTTCCTAGTGGGCTTTGAGCCCACACAGTGTCGTGGTTGCCAACACTTGGGCACGCGTTAAGCTCCGCTGCCTACAATGATGACTCCACTAGGGATAGAGAAACTGATTCCAAGTGTTTTGTGATTTATCATCTCTAATTATTCCTTTATTTCTTTTGCATTCCTGTTGTATTCACTATACTTTTTACACACAATGAGCACTTCAGTCCTTATTAGCCCGATAATGATCATTATTCTGCTGCCTACATTTCACTCAAACCTGGTGGTGGGATATATGGTTATTGTCACTCACGACATGTACTATCCACGTTGCTTGGACCCTTGAGTGGGGAGACATATATGGATGTATATAGTTGTGGGAACCAAAGCCTACTGCCCGAGACTCAAGCTCATGTAGTGACTTAGCAATTTTCCCTAGGAATTTTCCCGAATGCATTTGTTTTATGCCCTTTGATGAATTCTCAAAATAAAACTCAAACCCATTATGAATGAACCTTGTCAAGATGGGCCTTTCATGCCTACTTTTAACCCATTTTAATGAATGTTGCCAAAATAGGCCTCTAATGCCCATTTTTTGGCCCATTATAAATGGATCTTGGCAAGGTGGGCCTTGATGTCACTCTTCGCCCGTTAAGAATGGACTTCAGGCTTATTTAGAGAATCCATCACTTGTTTGAATCATTTTGAGAGTTTCTTGCATACGTCGGTTTTGTTATCCCCTATTGAGAATTAAAACCCAGACCAACAATCCTAGGACTAGAAACTCGCCATTGAACACGTGTATGGGAGGAATAAGGGTGGAGAACATTCATTTTTGAAGCTTTGTATTTTTTTCTCTGTTACGTGTAAACTAAACATGTTTATTCTCTTTTTTTATTTTAAATAGTAAAACGGACCTGCATATCATGCATACACGTCATGCATAATTCTAACCTACGGTTTACAATTATAGATCCCTCAAGCTCGTCTGTGTGGATCCGCGCTGATTCTGGTCACCTAGTTAGAAATTCAAAAATAGTAATGGTGGGAGCTTTTGATCCTGAGGTGTTCATTGAGATCCGGTCTATGATGAAGGAGATGACGGGGGAAATAACCAAGCTAATCTGAGAAAAACAGCCAGTACAACCAAGCAATCAGATTGATTTGGATGTAGAAATTCCAATAAGGGAGAAGGAAAAAGATGATGTGACAATGTTGGTTGATCCAGTAGGTCGAAAAAATATGAGCCAGATAGAGAATATGGAACAATCTGACTGGGCTAAGAGCATGACTAAACCCATGACCCAGATGCAGATGATGATGAGAGAGAAGGGCATGGATGCTCTAATGGACTACACTGATTTGAATTTGGATGAAAACGATGATCCTTTGCCTCAAAAATTCAAATTCCTTGATATGAAAAAGTACTCTGGGACCGAGGACCCGCATTTGCACCTGAAGCAATATGTGACGTACATGAAAGCTACTGAGTTGACTAAAGCCCAAATAGTCAAGCAGTTTCCTATGTCGTTAGAAGGAGCACCGATCCGTTGGTATTATGCTTTGGAACCACATGTCCAATTTGACTGGAAAGAACTATGTGTTGCGTTTGTGAAACAATACGGCCTCAATGTCCAGTTGGAGATTTCATTGAGGGATTTGTAGAATACCAAGCAGAAGTTCAACGAGTCTTTTACTGACTACCTGACTCGCTGGAGGGGGAAGTTGGCCCAAATGAGACATAGGCTTGCTGAATCAGATCAGTTGATGTTGACTATAAAGGGATGCGTTCCAGCACTGTCTAGGAAGCTGAAAGACCTTGGGATTCGCAACTTCAAAGAACTGTATAGGTTTGGGGTCCAGAAAGAGTCAGATTTGGCCCAAGAGAAGAGATTCTTCGGGGGAAGATCTGGGGGCAAGGATGGAGCTAGTTTGAGCAGTAATGTGCAAATTGACGCTATCAGGCAACCGAGTAGCAGTGTGCAAATTAACACTATTAGGCAGCCTCGAAGGTTTTCAAATTTGGGGTGACCTCTCTCTAAAGTTCTTGAAAAAGTTGATTGAGAAGAACTTGTTGTGACCTTTACCTTCACAACAACCTATGCCAAATGCCAACCCAAAACTCTTTTGTAAATTTCACCAGACCATTGGACACGACACTGATAATTGTGGCCTATTGAAACACGAAATTTAGGACCTGATTGATGCGGGTAAGATTACCGACCTTGAATCCCGAAAGCCAAATACACAAAATAACCCTTTACCCAACTACCGAAAGGTTCCACCACCTGATGCACCCATCCTTATGATCCGTACTGGCTTGACAGAGGAACAAGTCTTCAATTCCTTTATTGATGCCGCTCTTGAAACACCAAAACCCGAACCAAAAGACCTAAACCAGAAAGAGCAACCCTTAGAACTTGCAGTACATGTTTTGGATATCTAGAGCTCTAATGACGAGAACGAGGGGTAGATTGATCTATAGGAAGGGAGCAAGATGAGTCAGCCAGTTGGGAAGGTTGAAAAGAAAGAAGAAAAAATCGAACCCATTAAACCAGAACTGAAAAAGGCAGAAAGTTCAAAAGAAAAGGTGAAGAAGGAAGAAACTATTGCTAGTATCTGGGAGCTACTTATACATTCCAGGGACCACAAGGAAGCATTGGTTCTGGCTTTGGACCAAAGGAAGATCTCTATGGGCTATACACTTGAACAAATAGTTGGTTCATTAACGGAAACTCCTCAAGGAACCATTGTATTTTATGATGATGATCTACCCTTGGAAGGAAGGGACCACCATAAAGCTTGTTCATTAAAGCTGAGGTGAAAGGAAAGATGACCTGTTGCGTGATGGTGGATAATGGTTCTGCCATTAATGTGTGCCCGCTGAAAATCCTACCAAAGTTGGGGTTGACTGTAGCAGACCTGAAGCCTTTCGAAGTGATTATCAAGGCTTATAATGATATGAGGAGGAATGTAGAAGGGATATTCAGAGCATTAGTCAAGACAGGGCCCATCAAGGCTTGGGTCGATTTGCACGTAATTGACATTCCCGTGACCTTTGCTATTCTGCTGGGAAGGCCCTGGTTCCATCCTCTAGGTGGTGTGCCATCCACTGTTCACCAAAAGATAAAATTCCCATATGAGGATAAGGTTGTCACCATATCAGCAAAGACTGAGGCAACTGTAGCTGCTCTAAAGCTAGCTCCTAAAGAGATTCCTATAAGCCCTAGCTTTGAGGTTTGCATGATTTATGAAGCTGAGATGAGTGGGAAGGTCTTGGGTATGATGCGTAACATGGACTTCCTTCCTAGCATAGGATTAGGAAAGAATCAGCAGGGTAGGCCAAGACATATGGAGCATGAAACGCTGATTCTGCAGCATGGCTTAGGATATGACAGAGGTAACGATCCTAAGGAAGAAATGGAGATTTGGGATCAAGTCGAGAAAGAAGAAGCTGAATATGAGAGAAAGGCCTTGTGGGAGACTTTTGTGAAATAAGGCACCAGTTATCCATATAATGGGGCTCCTGAACCTCTTCTGATGGCTGGAGAAGTAATCCCAGGGTTTGAGATCTTCGCTGAATATGTAAATGGGGTGAAGAAGGCTGACATTGCGGATGTCCCTGTGGAAGAGCTGATAGTGGATGAGGAAGAGCCTAAGGAAAACGTTGCTGATCCAAAAGTAAAAAACATCGATGATCTGAATGAGGGGCTGGATCTTGAAACCTATGTCCTGGATTCTATCGTGGATCTTTTCTATGATGATTTTAATGTTTCTCTTGCTACTTTATTTGAAACTGATGTTTCTCTTGCTACTTCAAGATATTGGTCTGGATGAAAATTGGGTTCGGAACATCATGGCTTGCGTAACCACAAATTCCATGGCAGTTCTTTAGAACGGATCCAAACTTCATAGTTTTAATCCCTCCCGGGGTATTCGCCAAGGGGATCCTATATCCCCATACTTATTTGTCTTATGCATTGAAAGATTATCCCACATTATTGCTCAGGCGATGGCAGACAAACGCTGGAAGCCCTTAAAAATTAATAGATGGGGTCCTGATATATCCCACCTTTTATTCGTTGATGATATGGTGCTTTTTGTCGAGGCTTCTATTGATCAGATAGAGGTTATCATGCAAAGTCTTGAGCTTTTTTATACCGCTTCAGGGCAGAGGGTTAACTACTCAAAGTCGAACATATTCGTCTCCCCGAATGTGGATAAGAATCTTGCTCAGGAGCTATCAAGGATATCAGGTATTCCTTTATCTGATGATCGGGTCTTTATTTGGGCCATCCATCCTTTCATGGGAGAGTTTTTAGGAATAATTATAACCATTTACTAGAGAAGGTTTCTAGCAAGCTGGCGGGATGGAAAGCGAATTGCTTAAGTCTTGCTGGGCGTGCCACACTAGTTCAAACAGTTATTTCTACAATTCCCTTCTACTCAATGCAAACAGTTCATTTGCCTATTTTTGTTTGTAATGAGATAGAAAGGATGGCAAGACAATTTCTTTAGGGGGGTTCGAAAGACAAACGGGCTCTCTGCTTGCTTAATTAGGAGACGGTGAATCGGTCTAAAGAAGATAGGGGTCTGGGAATTCGAAGCCTTCGTGGGATGAATATGGCCTTTGTGGCTAAGCTTGGGTGGAGGGTGATTAAAGAAAAAGATCAATTATGGGCAAAAGTGATCATAAACAAGTATTTGAAGCAAAATTTTTTTTTTGATGCTTTCGTTCCTCATTCGAGTTCCTCTGCTATTTGGACTAGCTTAGTGAAAGCTGTACCGCTTCTCTTAAAAGGAATGAGAGCCAGGGTGGTTAATGGCCATGATACTCTGTTTTGGCTCCAACCTTGGGTGCTGGATGTTCTTCTATATTCAGTATGCCTAGTGAACATTTCTACAGTGGAGCAGTATAGAAGTGTTGCTGACTACTGAGACAATTCTACGAGATGGAACTGGGAATTATTACAGGGTAAGTTACCGCCAGATATTGGAAATAAACTGCGTGCCTTTTTTGTGAATGCTTCTAGCCAGGTGGCCAATAGCTTTTATTGGAGCTTCTCCTCAAATGGTGACTTTGCAGTAAGCTTAACTTACAAAGCTTGGTGTTCGCCTGAGACCTCTCAACAACAACCAATTTGGAAAAGGATTTGGAGAATCCAAGTCCCCCAGCGTATCAGAGTTTTTCTTTAGCTTGCTGGCAACAATCGGTTGATGACTAATTATGAGAGGTTCAGATGAAATTTCTCCACTTGTGACTCTTGTCAATGGTGTCCTGGAATTACTGAGGACGTGGAACATGTTTTGTGTACTTGTTGTTTTGCTAAACAGCTATGGGCTGAGATTTTAACGGCATCGCAACTCTCTAAGTTTATGAATATTCCTAGGGAGTGTTGGTTTAAAGAGTGCATATCTGGGACGTCTGGTTATTTTCTGAACACCAACTAGCGTGAATTGTTTGCTGTAACTATATGGAAGCTGTGGACTTGGCGCAACGAGAGGCTCTTCAGACAGAAGAATTTGCCTTTACAAAATCAGGTACGGAGTGTGTTTTCTTACCTCCAGGATATCCAGGTAGCCGTTGCTAACCAAAAAGCATCCATGCTAATGGTTGAAAGCATAAGAAGGGAAGTACTTATCAGTTGGCACCCTCCAGATGTGGACTGGATTAAACTTAATACTGACGGATGTAGTAAAGGGAATCCAGGCTTTGCAGGTGGTGGTGGTGTGCTTAGGGACAACATGGGAAGATGGCGAGGAGGTTTCCTTGTTCACATAGGCATCTGTGACGCCACTATAGCTGAGTGCTAGGCTGTGCTTGAAGGTCTGTACTATGCTTGGAAGAAAGGATATAGACGAGTAGTGCTGGAGCTTGATTCTAAAATTGTCACTTGCTGGCTGTCGTCTAATGAGGAGTGCTCCAATCATTGCTTCAATATCATCCAGGGATATCGTGAAATGTTGTCTCGTGACTGGTCAGTTATTATTCAGCATACCTTCCGTGAGGGCAACCGTGTTGCTGATGGCTTAGTTAACTTGGCTTTGCAATACCAGATGGGCGTCCACCTCCTGGAGAGCTGTCCGGTTCATGTTGCTGCTCTAATGCGTGATGATTTAATTGGTGTTGCTTGGCCTAGAGCTATTAGAGACTAGTGTTTTTTGTTCTCTCAGGGGTCTCCCTTCCCTCTTTTCCAAAAAAAAAAAAAAAAAAAAAAAATTCCAATTTGTAGCAACTTGAAATTAAAAAGTGACCAAAGTATGACCATTGAAAAAACAAGTTTAACTGTTTCTCACTACCCTGGATGTTAATAAGAGATTTCAACTCTTACCTGACAATGGGGGAAATTTTGGTGGAAACCAAGTTACAAATAGCTAACTAAGCCATTTCCAAGAACTAATTGATGAATGCCAACTTATGGTTTTGGAGTTTAAAGGAGGTCAATATACATTGCACAACAAACAAACTAGAAATAAGTACATTCAAGCTAGGCTTGACAAAGCTTTAATGAATGCAGAATGGAGATTATAGTTTGAATTTGGTCAAGTTATTAAGAAGAAGAAGAATTGTCAATCAAAAATGAAATTCAACAATTATGGAATCAGGAAGAGACTTATTGGAAACAGAGATCACATATCCAATGGCTTTGAGAAGCTGGCCAATGAGGTAAAGGACTGTGATTGAGTTTTTTTACTTAATCACAGTCCGAAGGAGGTAAAGAAACTAGCTAAGCAGAATCAAAAATAAAAATGGCACTTGGATGACCAGTGAAAGTGAGATTGGCAAAGCAGTAGTGCGTCATTTCATTAGATTGTATAAACGAGAGGTATTGTTCTTTGATAAAGAAACTTTGCAAATGATCCCTACATTAGTCACAAATTAAATCATTTCAGTTTTGTTGAGAGACATCCTCATTGAAGCAGTAGTATTACTACAACCACGGGCATTACCATCACCAGTGTCCATCTACATATCAAATGAGAACATCATAGACATTGGTTAAAAAAAAAAAATGAAATGAATCAAATGATTGTAATTCTTAAAAAAAAAAACTTTATTACCTATACACTTAGAAGTTTTAAGTCTCCTTCAGACTCGAGCTATAGAAGAAATAAGGACGAGAGGTTCCTTAATGGAAAGCTTCCACCCTAATTTCGATATATTGTAACAATGATACAAGCTTTTTTTTTTTTTAAATTGTTAGATTCATGGCTTTTTAGAGAACTTGTCAACTTCAATTCGAACCAGTAGCTAAACTATAGGCAGGAATTTTAGCAAGTCTTTGCTGCTTCAAACCGATTCTCACCCTTTCAACCTCTTCCCACAAACCTTTACTAGCATATATATTAGACAAAACAACAAAAATTCCATCATTCCAAGGTTCCAACTCATGTAAATGCTTAGCCACCCATTCACCCATCTTCACATCTCCATATTTCTCGCAAGCACCCATCAAACAACCCCAAATTACCACATTCGGCTTTATTGGCATCCCTTCTACAATCTCTCTAGCTTCTTGAAGAAGCCCTACTCTCCCAAGCAAATCCACCATGCATCCATAGTGTTGCATCTGTGGTATTATCCCATAGAAATCCTTCATCATTTCAAAGAAATGCTTCCCTTCTTGCACGTTACCACCATGCACACAAGCACTTAACACCCCAACAAAAGTGACGTAATTAGGCCTCACTCCAGCTTCTCTCATGCAATGGAAGTATTCAATAGCTTCGTTGACATGCCCATGCATTGCATAACCTACAATCATTGATGTCCAAGAAGACACATTTTTTTCCCCCATTGTGCAGAACACTCTTCTTGCCAAGTCCATTCTACCACATTTTCCATACATGTCAATAAGTGAATTCATCATTAAAATGTCTGGTTTCCCGGAAATGTTAGCATGAAAAACATATTTATGCAACTGGATAGCTAAGTGCAAATCACCTAAACTCCCACAAGCCGATATTACACTAACCATTGTCACACCATCTGGCACAAACCCACATTTTCTCATCTCTATGAACATCTCAATCGCTTCTTTAGCACGCCCCCCTTGACTAAGTCCACCGATAATAGCATTCCAGGAACCCAACTTTCTTTGAGGATTTTCCTCAAACATCTTATACGCATTCTCAAATTCACCGGACTTCGCATACAAGTTAATGAAACCACTTTCGCAGTACTCATTTGACTCGAGCCCAAGCCTCGTAGCAAGAGAATGAAGCTGCTTTCCGATCTCAATTGCAAAAACCTGGCACGCAGCTTTTAGAACAATGGGTAAAGTATAAGAATCAGGTAAAACACCAACTCGCGACATGGAAATGTAGAGTTGCAGTGCTTTTGCAGGGGCATCTAGTCTCGTATATGATCTAATTATGTTGTTCCAATGAAATGGGTAGGGATAAAAGTACAGAAAGTGGGTGCGGATAATGTGGGCATAAATTCGGTTGAGTTGGTGTAAAGTGGTGCAATTAGATAACTGGGTTGCGATAACTTTGGCTGGGTCTTCTTGGGTTGATGAAGTCTGGGCATGAAAAGGTGAAGCGTTTAAAGAATCAGTGTGATTGAAATGGTGAGAAATGTTTAGGTGTTTGCAGAATGTTGAGGATTCAAAGAAGCCAAGAAGAGAAAGAAGATGATGATGGTGATGGCGATGGTAATGGAGAGATTTCATAGATATAGTACTTGAGTTTGAAGAGGAGAATAGCAGGCTGCAAGTGATGGAAGATTCAGTTCAGTTGTACATGATTACACTCAAAGAAATAAACAGAAAATAGTTTGCCCACTAAATTCAAGACTCAAACAAATATCGCAAGTAGTCTCATTTATTCTTTCCCTTTGGTGGGGTTTAGGTCCACTCGGGAACTGTTCAGGATTGATAAAAAATTTAAAATCGTCTAGTGGAGTTTGAGTTACTTGACTAGCCTATCGAATTGAGTTCAAATTTTTAAATAAATGACTTGATAGATTTGCGAGCTTCGAAATTGTATATATTTATTATTTTATATTTTTATTTAAATTAAATTATAATTATATTTTATCGAACTGAATCAAATTCGAATTCAAGTTTGAACTAAGTTAAATTTAAATATTTTAAAATATATAATTTTTAAATTTTTAAAATTTAATTTAATTAATCGAGTAGAGTTTGGGTATATGAATTACTTAATCGAGTTGAGTTCACGCTTAAAAAAAAAAGAGTTCGATCGAGTTCAAACTTGGAGTTTGAAAGTTGAATCGAGCTCGAAAGTGAGTCAACTTGACTTGATTATACCCCTAGTCTTTAGTATCTTCCATTTTCTACTTTAGGCTACGTAAAAGGAGTGTAAAAGTTACGTGGGCTAAAATAGCTATTTGCCCCTTAAACTTGAATATGATGGTTAATTAGCTCATAAATTAACTTTATTTATGGGCTAATTAAACCCATCAACTTGGTAAATTTGGCCAATAAACCTATATTAACTTTTTAGAAAAATTCAATTCAATTTAAAACAACTTTTTTTTTTAACTAATTCACCCCAAAACTTTTATGTATTGACTATCATATTCTATTTATCAAATTCTAGGATATGCAAGATATGAAGATATGAATTAGTAAAAATTAAATTTAAAATTTATATTTTTTTGAATTAATATTCAAAAAAAAATAAAATCAAAATATGGAAAAATGTAATTAATTTTTAAATTTGTTACATAAATTTAAATTAAATGATCAACTATTTTTTAAATTAAATATTAAGTTGCATCAAGTTAACTTTTTAATTACGATTGCATAGTGCTCATATAGATAATTAAATAATGGGGAAATTACATAAAAAAACCCCAATCTTTGGGGGTACTTTCAAATAAAACTCTATCCAATTTTTTCTTTCAAATATAACCACAATCTTTAAAACGTTATAAAAAAAAAAAAACCCTCATTGGATGACTATACTGGTATCAGGAGATGAAACTATTTTTTTATGATCCATGAGACCCACTTAGATGACTATACTGGTAACAGGAGATGAAACCGATGCATTTTCTCCCAAATTGATATTTTCTTCCCTCCAATTGAGTGTTTCATTTTGGAT
Source organism: Mallotus japonicus (assembly GCA_949634005.1). Taxonomy (NCBI): domain Eukaryota; kingdom Viridiplantae; phylum Streptophyta; class Magnoliopsida; order Malpighiales; family Euphorbiaceae; genus Mallotus; species Mallotus japonicus. The sequence goes on from CATIWK010261499.1 coordinate 13,943, forward strand.
TAGCATACTGTTTAGACAAATAAAAGTGTAACTTAGTTATTATAACAAAAAATTCAGCATACTAGGTATATGAAATTTCAACAAAAAACTCAACATTACCAATACAGTCATCCAAGGAGGGTGGTTTTTTTTTATAACGTTTTAAAAGTTGTGGTTATATTTGAAAGAAAGTAGCCCCAAAAGGTTGGGGTGTTTTTTTATGTAATATCCCCTTAAATAATTATGAATATGGTTTTAAAAATTATTAAAATTAATTTTTAATTTTAGATATATAGATATTAGAAATTATATAAAAGTATGTGAGTAAAAATTAAAGATTGAGAACATAAAAATTTTTTAACTATATGCAAATTATAAAATTTTAATTTTTCAATTTAGTTTAATTTAAATCAAATATTCACCTTAAAGAAATAGAAAAAAATTTTGAAAATAAAAATAAATTTATTTTAAAATGTTTTACTAAAAATAAAATCAAAATTATCAATTATTTTCAAGAATCAAAATTAAATTGCATCTGTCTATTCGATTTCTCATTTTTTTTATTAAAATAATTGATCATTTTAATTTTAAATTTATGCAAAAATTTTAAAAATTAATTATATTTTATTTATTTTAATTTTTAGTTTATATTTTAAATTGAATATTCATTTCTAGAAAAAGAAAAATTTTAAATTAAAATTTTACTAATTTATGTCTTTTATATTTTAAAATTTGATAAATTGAATCTAATTAGTCAATGTATAAAAGTTTTGGGTGAATTAGTAAAAATTAATCTTGACTAATCACCACATTTGGCATCATTGGCATCCTGTCTACAATCTCTATAGAATCTGGATTAATTGACTAAGTTTGACAAATTGGTGGGATAATTAGCTAGAAAGTTTGGCTAATTGTTAACTTTATTTTTGGCTAATTGACCATCGTGTCCAAATTTAGGGGGCCAAAAGCTACTTTGGCCAAATTACATGTGTAATAGCTAAATTGTTAATTTTATTTGGTAAAATAAAAGGCTATGCATAATTTGTGTAATTGATTTTTTTTAAAAAATTATTATTATATATGAAATATGAAAATAATATAAATAAATGAATTACTAAATTTTTCATAAATGATAAAATTAAAGGTAATGCATAATTTGTGTAATTGATTTTTTTTTAAAAAATTATTATTATATATGAAATATGAAAATAATATAAATAAATGAATTACTAAATTTTTCATAAATGATAAAATTAATTTTTTAGAAATATCAAATAATTAAAGAAATTATTAGCAAATTTTTTTATGAAGATAAAGCTACATAATATATAGATTTTATACAATATAATTGATATAAAATAAAACTAAATTTAAAAAATAAAATTGCCTACAACAATTAGTTTATAGCTAGCCATGAAAACACGTATACTAATTATTTGACAAGATTTTTCATATATTAAATTTAAAATGATGATTAATCAGTATGATTAGGTTATTAACATTCTTTTCTTTCATAAGAATTGAAATGAAAAAATTGAAAATAAAAATTATAAATATTGACAATAACATGATTAAAATTGTAAATAAAAGATATAAATAATAAAACCACCATAAAAAATTAAATTCACACATTTTTATAGATTTTCTTTTTGTTTTATTAATGTAAAAAAATGAGTAGATGAGTAATTTACAACTACAAATAAATATAATAGAAAAATGAAAAATTTATATACTTTTCAATAAAAATTTTTTTACGTACTTTTATTCTACCCCCAACTAGATTAATAGAAGTACACCTAAATGGATTTAACTATTAAGAAGATTAACATTTAATTTTAATTTTCTAAAATTTGCTATATAGGGTAACATTTACCTTCTTTTCATGTATAAAGAAATTCAAAATTTTTTTTTACATTAATTTTCAATTTTAACCAAACTTTTAAAATTTTTGTAATTCTAATCCAATTTCACATTTTGATAGCCAATTCAATAGATTTACCCTAAATTTTAATTTGTTTGTGCTTTTTTTTTTTTGAGAATTAACAATCAATCAAACGAAAGAAAGGAAACGGCTAGTCTAGCTAGAAACAAAGGGAAGCAAAATCAGGGCTAAATAAAGCCGGCTGGGATTGCTACAAACATCAACCACCAGACCAAAACAAAAGAAAAAAGGAAAACAAAGAGCAGAAAGCATGCCTCTGCAGCCACAAACAAAACCAAAACCAAACTAAAAGAGGCGAATCAGTTAACTTGGATGTCGAGGAGGTCTTTTAGCAGGAGCTCAACAAGTTGAGGAGGGTTATTAGAGCATATCACTCCTTGTTGGAGAAGATTAGCATTTGTTGCAATCCAATGAGCCACCCTGTTAGCATTCCTTTTAATATGGCGAAAGCCAATATGAAGGCTTTTTATTTCTGCAGAACAATTTGCCATGATGTCCTCAATAATAGCTGCATATTCCCAGCTACTTTTGACAGTTCCTGCTTTTAACGAGATAACAAGATCATCTACACAGTTTTTGGCATCTGACTCTGTAGTGACATATTGTAATCCTTGATTCCTAGCACATTAACAAGCTAAGCGAATTGCCTCCATTTCTGCCACCCCTACAGAAGCACATTTCAGCCATCTTTTCCCTGCAAAAGTAATCTCTCCTTTATGATTCCTGTAAACAAAAGCAGCATTTCCGGATTTTTTTATGGCTTTCAAAGCTGGCATCGCAATTGATTTTAAGCTTGTTTTAATCTGGGGTGAACCATTTTTCCAACGATGTCTGTCTAACATCTTGTCTATTATTGGGTTGGATGTTACACTCAAGCCATTCACTCCACTGCTTAGAGGCTTTAATTACTACTAGCTTAGGATCATACACTTTGCCATTAAAAATTTCATCATTCCGATGCTTCCATACCTGCCAACATATGATTATAGCTAGCTCAAGTCTGAAATCTAACATCTCAGTCCTTAACCTGTCTTGCATCTCTTTCTACCATGATTTGAAAGTCAGACTCTCTCTACCCTGGAACCTAAGATTTAGAGAGGAGCCGAACCAGACCCTGCTTACCTTAGGATAAAAGAATATGGCATGTTCAATTGATTCATCCCTTTCTCCACATATTGGACATTTTGCATTATCCTGGCATCTCCGTTTGACAAGCTGATCCTGAGTAGCTATAGCATTGTGAAGACATCTCCAGATAAAGTATTTCACTTTTACGAGGACTCGTAATTTCCAAACTGCTAAACAGTAATTTTTTTCCAAGCTTTCACTACTCAAATGGCTAATTGTAAGAGCTGATACTCGATGACTCTATTTCAAGAAATGGTAACCTATCTTGAACGAGTAATTGCCTTTTTTTTCGAAGTGCCAAATGAGCTTATCCCCTCCACCATTTCCTTGGATAGGGATTTGTTGAATAGCTTCTACTTCCGAAGGCCGGAATAACTGACGAAGAAGTCTCGTATTCCAAGCTCGACCATGAGGCTGCATCAACTCATTCACCATTTTAACTAAAGTATTCACAGTAGTTTCCCTTTGAATCTTAAAACCCGGTAGATTCGGCACCCAACTATCTTCCCAAATCCGGACTTGTTGACCCGAATAAATATTTTAGTGGCTTCCCCTCTTGATCACATCTCTTTAATGGAGAATACTATGCCAAATCCATGAGGGACGGTTGCCTATTCTTGCTTTTAAAAGGAGCAATAAGGATGATAAATGCTAACTAAGATTCTGGAACTAAGGAGTGAAGGGTTATTTTGGATACGCCAACTCTGTTTGGCCAACAAAGCCTGGTTAAACAGTTCTAACTCACGGAAACCCAAACCTCCCATAGACTTGCTAGCTGACATTTTCTTCCAAGCAATCCAGTTAATTTTTTTCTTAGAAACATCTTAGTGAAGGAATTAAGATTGTGTTTTTAGGATCTAATCCTAGTAGAGTAAATTACAAAAATTTTCTCAAACATAAATCTAGATCCAATCTAGAATTCCATGCCCAAGGATTCAATTTGCAATCAACACATAACTAATTAATCATGGCATCACAAACACAAGAAATCAACAACCTATGATTTCTATGTTTCAAGAAACTTACTAGTTTCCCAAAGGTTGATGATGACCACAATTATCTACTACAATGGTTGGCTAGCTCTTGAGTCTCCCAAGTGTGAGACCTCTAGCTTGAAACACCAAGCTATCCAAATCATTTGCCTTGCCTTGATCAATTGAAGCTTGATTCCTCTCCTTGATGACCACTCAAGCTCTCTCAATTTGATCTCTTACAAGGGCTTGTGTTGTCTTAACACTTAAAGGTTTTTGTGTATATCTTGAGTATATATTTTTTGCTTCCTTAAGAGCTCTCCACGTTTTTTGCTCCACCTAACCAATAAATATTAGCTTTTTACTTTATCATATCATTGGTTGGTGATAAAGTGTAGAGATTCTTGACCCCACCACTTAACCATTTGTTATATTTAATTAACAATTAATTAAGTCACTAGAGTCCAAATCAAATGGATGTAGAGATTATCAACTATTGATTTTCTTTTTACTATATAGTGCTTACACTTGTCAACTAATATACACATATTTATTTGATTTATTAAAATCAAATAATATGTTAATGGACTTGGGTTTAAGCCATTGGATCAACTCTTGATTCAATAACCCAATCCATAAACAAATGGACTAATTAACTTTTGGGCTAACTCTTAATCCAAAAGCCCATGTCATAAATAAATTGGACATTAATGCATTGGGCCAACTCTTGACTCATAAGTCCATTTCAAATGGGCTTGTATGCATTAAGTGGGCTAGGTGGGTTACTTGATTTATTCCAAAGTCCAAAACTCTTTTGGGCTTAAGGCCACAACTCTTGGGCCTAAATCCAAGTAATCAAGAAACATATATATACACA
>CATIWK010261509.1:0-17657 GCA_949634005.1 Mallotus japonicus
TTGTTGAGAATCCGAACTCCTTAAATTCTTGTGTTCATCATTCTTCCTTCTCAACATTCTTTCAATTCTTGCAAAGAATTTTTTTTTAATTCCGATTTTTATTCAATAGCCCTATTCACCCCCCCTCTAGGGCTCTTTCAACTATGTATCCCCACTTGTGGACACTGACGAGCCAGAAGGCTATGGTAAAATTTAGAATTGCGATCTCCATCCTGAAGCCATCGAATTCTGCTATGATCTTTTAACCAGGTATGTTTAGACTCAAGATGATGCTCAAGGCGTTGATGAGCCTCTAACTCTTGGGAGTGGAGGTCCTCAGAGAAACCCTGTGATTCAATAGCCAATTGAATTGCATTAAGACGTTGTTTAGTTGTTGAGATATTAACATCTACATGACCAAAGGTGGTTTTATTCCAGCTACGAAGGAAAACACGAAGAAGTTTAAACTTCTTCATGAGCACCATCATTGGATTACCCTAAAAAGAAAGAGAATGCCAAAAATCCCTCACATTTAAATGAAATGTTGGATGAGAAATCCACATAGTATGAAATCGAAAAGGTGAAGGAATGTGAGAATTATTCTGGTGGTAGCTGAGTAAGATGGGATTATGGTCAGAATGATGGCGCACAAGAGCATGACATTCAATGATTCTCCAAAACTCCAAAGCAGAATTATTACAAAAAGCTCTATCTAGGTGAATATCAATACGGTTATCCCCAAATCTGTTATTTTTCTGAGTACAAAAGGACCCTCTAGTATCAAGACAAGTGAGCTGACATGAATTCATGGCTTCCAAAAATTCAGAACATGGCCTAGCTGAAGGAAGACGACCTCCCCGTTTTTCATGGGAACTAAAAAAAGAATTAAAATCACCTAGAACGTACCAATTATCTTGACAAAAAGAGGAAAGATGATGTAAACTATCCCAAAGAATTCGCTGACGAGAAGAGAGAATATGGGCATGAACACAAGTAACAACATGCCAAGAAGAGTCCATTAAAAATCTTACCATAATTGGCTGATCAGAAGAAACCAGGAGATTGATGTTACTAGCACCTATAGAAACTGCAACCAACAACCAAAGAGAATTATCATTAGCAGTTACAAAAGAATAACCCAGAGCATTCCAAAATCAAAAATTAATACTCTCAAAAGAAGTCTTAGGTTCAGCTATACAAAGAACATCCGGAGAATGGCTTCGACATAAATTGAAAAGGGTCAACTAGGTAGCTTGATTTCCCAGACCCCTGCAATTCCAAAATAGGATTTTCATTGAGAAGCACGGGATTGAACCCTGGTGATGGGCTTGTTTCCTGTCAATGTAAGATTCCACCTTGGAGACTTTTTCTTTTTAGTCACTGTATGCCATTCGACTTGATTAGAAGAGTTATCCTGGGTACCAGAATCGTCAAGATCAACCATATCTGCCCATTTACCATGGCTGACCCTATCAATTTCGTGAAAAGCTTGATCCTGAGATAAAGCAGTAACATTTTTCGCAGGCAAAACTGAATCAGTTCCGGGGGAGCACACTCTAGCATCAAAACCTGGCAGAATTTCGGGGTCAGAATGATGAGAAGAAATATCATGAGGGGAAGCTTCCAAAGAAGCAATAGCATCATTTCCATCAGCATTAGAATGTTGTATAACTGTGTCAGGGATTTCCAGATCCTTAAGCGCATCCGATTGGTGTAAAATAACAACAGATGGATCCGTGACCTGAGCATCCTTTTTCTGCCAAACTTTGCAAATATGAGATCTGCCTCTAGACTGGCCCATTGGTGGAGGAATGGAAGAATTAGGCTTGGAAGTGTCACTGTTATGGCGGTATATAGACAAGCCGTGACCGATGATTTGACAATGGCTGCAAAACAATGGAAGGTTTTCATAATAGACATCGACATCAAAAAGATTACCATCATAATCTAGAATCAGTTGGTATTGCAATGGAGCCAGAGCTAAATCCACATCAACTAGAACATGTGCATAATGACCAAAATCCCCTTCCAAGGTAGTGTGATCAATTCGCAAAGGAACACCAATATTGCGAGATATATCTTCGAGGATTTAAGCATCCCAAAGCTCCCATGGCAGCCTATAATAGCACACCCAAAGTTGTGTAGTTGTGGATTTTTCTTTACGAGGATCAAATCCTAGTGACCAGCGTTGCAAGCGAAAAATCCCTGGTTTTAGTGAAAGAGATCCACGCCCATACGAATTCCCTTTCCTGTTCAGAGTGAAGCAAAATATGGAAAAATCCACGACCTAAAGAAATAAGCCACCATTGAGATTGTAAATTCCAAATACTAGATAGTTTTTCTTTTAGTTTATTTCACGCCATAGGGAGTCGCTTTTACTCAGAATCATTCGACCAATTAAGGAATGTTGACAGAGAGCTAATCACTTCTGATAGAGCTCCAGATTAATTTTTATTGCCTGATATGCACCTAGGATGACATTGCTAGGAGGACAGGAAATCTTGGAGGGAATAGAATCAGAAACAGCAACTGCATAGGATTTGGTGACATTGACAGACTCCAAAGCAACAGGAGCGTCAGGATGGGATTTTGGCAGATGGAAACCGAAAAATAATGCTGCATGACTGAAATATCCATCTGCTGAAGTGGATTGCTATAATTTAGGAACATCAGAAGCATGATTTGTGACCGTAGAAGGAGGCGGCGGCATGAGGGTTTGGAGAGAGTCCCCCATCCGAATTGAATCAAAAATTTTCTAAATTCATTCTTTAACTTTTATTATAAAGGGGATATTACATTAAAAAAAAAAAACCCCCAACCTTTGGAGGTACTTTCAAATAAAACTCTATCCAATTTTTTCTTTTAAATATAACCACAACCTTTGAAATGTTATCAAAAAAAGCCCTCCTTGGATTACTGTACTAGTAATACTGTGTTTTTTATTGAAATTTCATATACCTAGTATGCTAAGTTTTTTATTGTAATAACTAAATTGCATTTTTATCTGTCTAAACAGTATGCTAATCCAAAATGAAACACTCAATTGGAGGGGAGAAAATATCAATTTGCGGGAAAATGCATCGGTTTCCTCTCTTGTTACCAGTACAGTCATCCAAGTGGGCCCCATGGATCATAAAAAAACGATTTCATCTCCTGTTACCAGTACAGTCATCCAATGAGGGCTTTTATTGAAAACATTTTAAAGGTTATGGTTATATTTGAAAGAAAAAATTGGATAGAGTTTTATTTGAAAATACCCCCAAAAGTTGGGGTTTTTTATGTAATTTCCCCTATTATAAAATAGCAAAAAATCTATATATATATATATATATATATATATATATATTAATACGGTTCCAAACCGTGAAACCGCCGGTTCACGGTTTAAAAAATTTTGAACCGATTTTGAACCGGAAATAGTACAGTTCCGGTTCAACCCGATTTTAGGACCGAACCGGCCCATGGCCACCCCTACCTAAATATATAATAGGGTCAGAGGAGTTTGAGCTTGACAATGAAGCTAGTTTAGAAGAGTCCGGTTTGCAATAAGAAGATTTTTTTTCAATAAATTATTGTATTATCTGGCAGAAATCTTCTTTAGATTGAGCAGTGGTTACTCAGGGCATTGCAAAGAATTCATGTGCGAAAAAGGTTATTGTTTTTTTGGGTATGTAAGAAGATTTTTTTTTTTTTACTAGTCACATTTGGACCACTATGAGAGTGATCTTGTCTTTGTATACAAAAGCATCCCACCATTTGAATTTGAATCTTCTCGTTAGAATGCATTGTCTATCATATAATCAAATGCCACCAAAAGGAAAACTATAAATTCTTATTTAATTTTTTTAAAATAATTTTCCTTTAATGGACTCAATGCTAGGACATAGGTAGCAAGTAAGTTTCTTTTTTTAGTAAATTAAATAGACCAAAAGGATTAATTATTAGTCCTCACATACCAACATGTATTTTGTAATTTGTTAGGGTTTTTATTCATTAACATAGAGTGTACCTAATTATGCACATTAGGGGCTATTTTCACTTACATTATATTTTTTATTCTAACCATGGTGTGCATAGAAATGTTAAATTAGTTGTTAAAAGATTTTTTGCCACCTCTGTAATATATACTTTCTAACTACAATGACGATTCATTTTAATTTATAAAGAGCTCTTATTAAAAAAAATAATCAAATAAAGTTATTATGACAATTTTACAGATTCTTTGATTACTGTGTGCTTTTTAATTTTATTAAATTATTTATTTTTAAACATATATTATTTAGATTATGTGCAATGTGTAAATTAGCAGCTAATTATTTTAGATTTTTAGTATAAGAAAAGTATAGTTGGAAATTCATAATAGCGTATTATTATCATATAGTCAAAAATTTTGGCCCCCGCCAACTTAATTGCTTTATTTATTTTTCCAATAAAATAAATAGGACCCTATATAGTTCTAGAATCCCATATATTTTCTAAACTTATTTTAGAAGTTAAAATATAGAACTAATATATTTTTTTGACAAGATATCATTTTGCATACAATCTTTGACTTTAAAATATCAAAATTATTATTATTTTTTTTAACTTTAACCTACTTGTGTTTCATATATATGGTTTTTTTTTTTCATATTTCATGGTGTGTCTGACTATTTTTTTCTCTTATTTGAAAATTTAATTTCTCTTTAATTTTAAATTTATGTTTTGTTTATTTAGGGTTTTATGGTTGTGGAAGCAACATTTGTTTTAATAGATATTGATTTTTTTAAAAGCTAATTTAGAAATGTTTGGGATATAATGAAAAATATTTCAATTGTATGGGATATAATGAAAAATATTTCATAATGAATGAGTAGGGGCAATTTGAATAGAACTCATATTTAATCTAAGGGTTATACTATCAAGTCACATATAAATTTATTGAATTCTAAGACTAGTTAGTTGTTTAATTTTACTTTTTCTTTTTCCTCTTTCATTTTCATTATTCAAAAATATTGGTCATCTAAACAAGTAAATACTAAAAGTAATTCAATCATTTTTTCTCAAATCCTTGTGGGATCGATATTTTTACTACTTAGACAACTCCATGCGCTTGCGGATCACACCCACCAATATACAACAACAACGTATATGATACTTGTTAATGAATGTGTATGTTTAACAATGATGCATATGTTTAACAATGATGTATATTAACTTTTGAAATTTAAATTGAACTTAAACTTTATATCTTTATAATTTATGATCCACCTCAGCATATATTGAGGAGTAATATTTAATCACATACATACACACACACTTGCTACCAAGGATTTATTGTTTACCATTCAAAATGTTTTGTTAAAATTGAAAAGGGAAAGATTATTGATCATTTGGTTTATCAATCTCTAAATAACCTTAGTTTTAACTTTAATAATAAATTTTGAACTACTAATAAGTGTACTCAAGTATATGTTTACCAGTTAGGGTTAAATCCATGCTAAATATTATTGAAGTAATGGAGGCCAAAATTGAGACGAAATAGTCTTTCAAAGAGTGGCATCATGATCATGACCATCCTTATGAACTTCAAAAATCAAGTTTTCAAGGAATCCAGCATCCCTCATGAGCTTTTTATCACAATGGTGAGGACCACCAACACGATAATGGTCAAGTAGTTCATGATCCTGAGAAGACAAGCTTCAATGAATCAAGAATGGCAGAAGCCCTCACGAGTGACCATCACAATCATGAGCATGCCTTCACAATTGTGACTATGCAAGTCTTTAAATTGAATTTCAAGATAGCATCCCTTATGGTCTCTCCTCACAACCGTGAGGAGCTTCACAATCTGCTCAACAGTCCTACAATAGCTAGAATAGTACAATAACAGATAGCTTTCAAGCCTTATGATCATGAGCATGCCTCTCACAATCACAAGCATCCAATGTTCTACAAAACAAAAAGTAAAAGACGCGTTTAATGAAGATGGAGAAGGTTAAAGCATGAATTTCAAGTCTGCAATAATTAATTTTTCACTCTTCACAATAAATACAATTTGAAGAACTCATTTAAGATGTTAGATGGTTTCTTAAACAAATTTATTGAGTGAATTTAGTAAGCTTTATAAACATTTATTCAAATTCTTCTTTGTGTTCTAGTTGTAACCAAACACTTGTCAGCGATTAGGGTGTGTTAGTAATAGATTTTTTTCATTTACATATTCTTGGAGTTAAATAAGTGGGTAGTGAGGATCTTGATTATTAAAGGCTAAGTGTTAGCCTTTGCAGAACACCTATATTGTAAGCTTGTGAGTGAACCTTAAAAATTCATTATGTAAGATTTGGTGTTGAACCATCAAAAACACTTTTTTGAATAATCTTAGTGAATAAGATTAGAGGGAATTCAAAGTCTTAACTTAAGGATAAGTTAGATAGTGAACTAGAATTGTTATAATCCCAACCACAATAAATCCTTGTGCATTGTTTCTCTTTCTTACCTGAATCCTCTTGTTAGTCTCATTTCAATTTCCTTCTAGCCTTTTTGATTTTCCTCTAATTTTCTCAAATTTCCTATTTACCCCCTTTAGGGCCTTTTTTAGTTATTCAGCGTGAAATATGCTTTTAATATAGGAGAAAACCATTGACTTAATTAATCTATGTAATTTGCAAGAATAAAAAATTTACAGTAATTGAATTTGTATAGTTAGGAAGAACTCATTTTTATGTAATTTATATAAGAGATGTACAAATTAACATATGCTTTTGATATAAGAGCAAACTATTGACTCAATCAACCTATTTTATTTGGAGGAATAAATAAAAATTAAGTTAGGGGTTGTTTGTTTCATGAAAAATAAGGGTGGAAATCGAAATCAAGATAAGAGATTTCAATATCTAATGTTTAGTTTACTAAAATTTGCATGGAATGGGAATAGATTTCTCCATCTGCGGGAATCATTGATTCCCCTTATAAGGGTAAGGAATGAATTGCCATTCCCATTTGAATCAAATCAAACTAAGTATAAATTGGTCAAAATTTTCAATATTATCATATATTATTAAAATTTATGAAATATAATATATTTTTTGAAGCAATTAAATAAAATATATAAATTAATAAAGATAATCATTTAAATAATTTAACTAAAACATTTATTAAAATAGTAAATAAATTTTATGATAATTTGAAAAACAAAAATTATAATACTATTTTAGTAAATATTAGTAAATAATTTTAAAATAATTTTTACAATAAATAATTATATTGATAATTTTTAGTATGTTCAAAATTCTTATAATAATATTTTCATATATAAATAATATTGGTTCTAATTTTGATTCCCTTATAAATCAAATACTTTGTTAAAATTTTTATATTATTTCTGATTTTTCTTAATTGTGATTCCAATTCCTGAATATTGATCAAACAACCCATTAGGTAAATATGTACAATTAGGAAGGACTAACATTCTATCGATTCTTGGCTTTATATTATGCCTTAATATCATGAATATAAGAATTTAAAAATTAAAACTTGAAAAGATGAGAAACTAAAGATAGAGAAAAGGTATAAAAACAGCCTTAACGTCACATCTACCACTGATATTTTTTAAGGTGCAAATATATCACTCCTCAAAAAAAAAAAAATATATATATATATATATATTATTTATCCATCTCATTCTAATTTGTTACATTTAAATAAAATATTTATTAATTTTTATTTTGAGAGTGAATAAAAAAAACAACTTTATATAGAATGAAATGAATTTTTTATTTAAATATTTCTAACTTTTTTAAATGGGACTGTTTTTAAAAAATTTTCATAAAAAATAGATGTAAATTATTTTAATATTACACTAATATTAATAGATTTCATTAGTATAAAAAACAAACAGTTATTTAATATTTTATTATATAAAAATTTAAATTTTTTTAAAAAATTTTGTATTAAAATATTCTTAAATTTTCTTTAAAGGTAAATTTTTTTCTTATTATAAATGTTAGGGGCAAAAATGTATCTTTATCCAATATTTTTTATGAATATCAATAATATTGGATCCCACTAACGATGAAAATTAACAATATTTGTAAGAGATGTTTAAATATATGATTTTTAAAACGGTAATATGTATTTTCATTTTAAAAAACATTAATGGTAAATGTAAAGTTAGAGCATAATGTTAGGGTGTTTTTATACCCTTTTTTCAATATTTTATTATTTTCGATATTATTTTGGCAATCCTCCATGGTCCTTAACTTTCACAAGTCAAATATCAAAACTTTTTTTTTTTTTTTTTACTTCAAATGCCTAACGTGGTCATGGAGAATATCTTTCATCAATTATTTGTCTAACAGGTCCCAACAAGTAAAGGAGTGGCTATAATGTTTTCCAATACTTGGAAAAAATTAAAAGGCAATGGTACGACAAAATACTTTGCAATTAGACATTTTTCACTTAAAAAACTGTGGTAATTTTTTGTAATATTTAAGAGTTTGTACTTCAATTTTATTTATATTTTACTAACTTATTCAGTAATATTATTAAAAATATATAATAAAATGTTAAAATAACATGAATTTATAATAGAAAAATTATTTATTAAATAGAATAGCATTTAATTAACTAAAATAAACTCACACTAAATAAAAATAAGTGTATTTTTTATTTTATTAAGAATAAAATGGAAATTTTTTAAATGTTTAATAAATTTATAATATTTTTATTATTAATAAAAAGAGTATTTTTATCTTATTAAGAATAAAAAGAAATAATTTTATTAAAATAAATTTTTATTATTTTTAAATGTATCTGAATAGTTATATTGATGGTAAATCACAGGTAGAATGTTTTATTATTGAAAAGTATTTTTATATTAAATTTCATTATAAAATAATGACAATATTAGTTGATAAAGTATTAAAGTATTAGAAAATGAAACTATATACCCCTAAATGTCACGAAAAATACCAAAAATCTTTAAATGAATATATGTGTCTAATCACATGGTACTTTTTTATACTTATCCCAAATGAAAATTTTTTAATTTATTTATATTCTATTGTACCCAATCAATATTTTAGTAAAAAATATAAGTAGATATAATAAAAGGAAAATTTATAACTCTTACATACTTCAAATGTAAAATGCATGAACATTTATTTTTTACGTTATGAAAGTAGTTTTGTAGCTGCCTGAACTTTGTATATTTTATCAGTTTGCACTTTTAGCTTACTGACTGAAATTTTTAGATACTTTAACTTCCTTCAATTAAAATTTATCAACACTTTTAAAGCTATTTGAAATTTCTAAACGATATTTTATAACTTAAAACGAAAATATATACAAACTTAAACTTTCTGAAAAGTGCTTATAAGTTATGTTTTAATTAAGTTGAGGTGTCAAAATGATTTATTTGTAAATTAAAGAGGGAAAACAGTGAAATATGCCAAGTTTAAGGAGATAGTAGATGTATTAAGCCCAAAACATATCTTTTAGCATAAAAATTATAAAATTACTTAAATTTAATACATTTTTTAATTTTAATTTTTTTATAAATATAAATTATTTTAATTTTTTATTATTATATTAATTAGAATTAGAAAATATCAATAGAAAAAATAGAATTATTACGACATTATAATTTTATTAAGGTCAAAATTCAAATTATAAAAGAATAAAAACTATATTTGAGTGGGATCAAAATATTAAATTTAGTAGGAAAAATATATAATTACGTAAAATTTCAAAATAAATTCTATAAAAAAATTCAAAAATTTTGAATAAGATTATTTGTCCCCACTCAATAATATGTAGCCCTGTCCCTGATTAATAATAAAATATATAAGAATGTTTATTTTATTAGTTAAAATTATTATTAAATTTGACATGAAATTATTAAAATTATTTTATACACATGAAATTTGACTATATATAAATGTAGATTGTTAAATCAACTCTCATATCTATATTTAAGAGTTCATTGGACTCTTAAATATAGACATTTACCATTATTCAAATGTTTATTAAGTTGTTAGTTTGTTTTGTCATACTAATTTTCTGTTGTAAAGCTTTGTACAGAAGTTGTATTTAATCAACACTTGCGTAATGAAATACTATTCACTTTCGGCTCCATTGAATCTATGACTTGGTATTAGAGCCTGAAACAAAATGGCCTTTTAAAACTCCTCCTCTTCTTCATCTTCTTCTTCTTCTTCAACAATCTCAAACTCTACTATTTCTACTCCCTTCTCTCAAATAGCTTCTTTAGCCTCACCTACTACACATGTTCAACATAACTTCTCTATTAAATTAACTTCCAAGAATTACATTCCTTGGAAGTTATAATTTACTCCGCTCCTTAACTACTATAACCTCATGGCATCATCAATGGGATAGAGCCTCCACCTTCCAAAGAAATTCTTGATTGTACCACAAATCAACTTGTCATTAATCCTGAATATACTGCTTTGTTCAACAAAGACCAGCTCATGTTTTCCTTGTTACTTTCTTCTATAACAGAGGAAATTTACCCTTAACTCATTGGTTTAAACTTGGCTTCTGAGGTGTAAAGAGCATTAGCCATCGCCTATGGTGTAGTCAGCCATGCTCAACCCACTCAGCTTCACTTTGAACTACACAACTTATCAAAAAATGATAAATCCATTTCGCAATATCTTTATGACGCTAAAGCAATTGCAGATTCCTTGACTTTGGCTGGGCAATGCATCCCACCATCCGAGTTTAATTCTATAATCTTTCACAAACTCGGGTCTGATTACAATGGCATCATCAGAGCCTTACAACAACGTAGTGATTCTATCTCTTTCAATGAGCTCCATGGTCAGCTCGTTGCCTATGAACTGTTATTAAAGTCTCAACAACCATAAGTGCCTTCGGTTAATTTGGTAGAGCACTCATCTTTCTCCTCAAACTCATCTAGCTTAAAGCCTATCTTCAATACTCACCGATCAGTTCAAAAGGGTGGCTAGGGTTTTCAATCCACATCTTGTTAGATTTGTGGCCTCACCAATCATACGGCCATTACCTGCAAACATCGATATCATATGGCTTCTCGCCATCGGAATACTGCCCCATTCAATAACTGGAGTTTTTCACCCTCACGTGGTGAAGCAATCGCTAATTTGACCAAAATACAGTATTAACCAGGGCTACTGTCTGCACCACCCTCTACTTCACCCACTTCTTAGTATCCGAATACTCGTGCCACACACCATGTTACTCCGAACTTGTCCTCTCTGTATATCTCCAATGAATATAAAGGTACTGAAAAATTATTGGTAGGTAATGGTTATAGGCTTCCTATTTTGCATATTGGTCATAGCACTCTGTCCTCTTCATCTAAGCCTCTCACTTTGAAAAATATTTTGCATGTTCCTACTATCACCAAACCATTGTTGTCTATGAAAAACTTTTGTCATGATAATAAATGTTTCTTTGAATTTCATGATAACAATTGTCTTGTCAAAGATCAAGTATCCAAGAAGATGGTTCTTCGGGGAACAAGTGAATAAGGCCTCTACAAATTACCTGGAGTGTCATCTCAAAAATCCATGAATGTTGTGGTATATCTTGTAAGTTTGGATGATTGGCATGCAAGACTAGGGCATTTAAATTTTTAAACAGTTCGACAATTAATTAACTCTTTTCAATTACCCTGTTCTTCAGGTTTGGATGATTGGCATGCAAGACTAAGGCATCTAAATTTTTAAACAGTTTGACAATTAATTAACTCTTTTCAATTACCCTGTTCTTCCATTAAAATGTAGTCAAATAAATGTGAAGCCTGTTGTTTAGGCAAACTTTATCGTGTCCTTTGCAATTAACTTCTCATCATAGTACCGCCCTGTTACAACTTATTCATTCAGATGTATGGGTCCTGCCCCTCTTTGTTCATCATCTGGGTTTAAATATTTTGTAATTTTTATTGAAGATTATTCTCTTTTCACATGGCTCTACCCAATCAAATGTAAAATTGATGTTATCACCATTTTTAAACAATTTCACACTCTTGTTGAAAAGAAATTTGACTGTAAAGTTAAACAAATTCACTAACTAGGGGGTGAATATCGATCTCTAACTAAATATTTTACGGATAATGGTATTGTTCATCATCTCTCTTGTCAACACACCCATGAACAAAATGGCACTGCAGAGTGAAAAATATGTCATATCGTTAATATTGGTTTTGATTTATTAGGGCACTGCGGGGCTCCCTTCAAATACTGGGAATTTGCATCTGAAACAGCCATATTTTTAATAAATCATCTTCCTTCTAGTTCCTTAGCACATAAAATCCCATATAAAATTTTATTTCATAAGGAACCAAAATATTCTTTTCTTAGAGTCTTTGGGTGTGCCATTTATCCTCTGTTGCGTTCCTACAATAGACAAAAATTTTCCTTTAGGCCCAAACAGTGTGTTTTTCTAGGGAATTCACCTCATCATCTAAGCTATATGTGTTTGGATAAAGATACAAGAAAAATCTATGTGGCTAGACATGTTGAGTTTGATGAGAAATTTTTTCCATTCTATCATGTGTTGAATTTTAAAAAAAATTTGGATTGCCTGCCAATCAACATCCAATCACAACCATGGATTCAAATCACTAATTAGGTTCTTTGTTCCCCGGTGACCCAAGGTACCCACTCTCCCTCCACCCAACACTACAACTCTCCACTACAAGACTCCTCTTATAATCCAAGTTCTTCTACCCCAACATCTACTTCTCAAAATTTTATTTTTAATCCTGACGAGATTGACTTGTTTTTCGATTTACGTCTTCAATAATCTTCACCCGCTTTACAATAAAATAACCTACCCCGTACCCATCCTAAGGTCTACGTCAATCTACCATACAATGTAAACCCACAACTTAACTTACACACACTTCCATCCTTAATTCTTCTATTCACGAACCTACCTCCTTCACCAAAGCCATTACCCACCCTAAATGGAAAAATGCTATAATCACAGAAATGCAAGCTCTACACAAAAATAATACATGGGAACTTGTCCCACCTTCATTATCTAGTAATGTGGTAGGCAAAAAAATGTGTTTACAAAATAAAAATAAAAAAAGATGGTACAATTGATCGCTTTAAAGCACGTCTGGTTTCCTAGGGATATACTCAAGAATACGAGTTGGATTATACAGAGACTTTCTGTCTAGTTATCAAGCCACAAACTATACACACGGTTCTCTCTATTGGCTTGTCCCGTGATTGGCCACTATGACAATTAGATGTTAGAAACGCCTTTTTGAATGGTGAATTGCAGAAGACTATGTACATGGTTCAGCCATAGGGTTTTATTGACAAGCACCATCTACACTATGTTTGTAAGTTGAACAAATTACTTTACGGGCTCAAATAAGCACCTAGTGCTTGGTATCAGAAACTCAGTTCTTTTCTCACTTCTCTTGGTTTTATTGGGTCCAATGTGGATTCTTCATTGTTTATATATAAATATGGATCACTCACTTAGTTTCTCTTGGTTTATGTGGATGCATTATCATTACAGGCAATAATTCCCAACATATTCAATCACTTATTGATGTTCTATCTCAGGATTTTGCTCTTCGTGATTTAGGACCCCTTCATTACTTTATGGGAATTCAAGTTAAATCAGTTTGTATAGTATTACACTCTCTCAACACTCCTACATTTAAGATTTATTACGGACTACTGGTATGGTCAACTTAAAATCCTGTCTAATGTCAATGGCCACTAGTTTGAATTTGTCTAAACTTAATGGTACCTTATTATCTTCGGATGATGCAACGAAATATTGTACACTATGTGGTAGTTTACAATATGTGACTCTGACTCGTCCTGATATATCTTTTGTGGTAAATAAACTATGTCAATATATGCATTATCCAACTGAGATTCAATATAAAGCTCTTAAGTGGGTGCTCCAGATTCTTAAGGGTACTTCCCAAAGCTTGTTCATTCAACACTCTCAAAATCACAAGTTAATAGCTTTCAACGATGTGGACTAAGCAGGGTGTCTGGATGGTCGATGATCGATGGGTGGGTATCTGATTTATCTTGATATGAACTTGCTTGGTTGGAATTCTCAAAAATAAAAAATAATCGCTCGGTCTTTAAAGGAATCAGAATTTAAAGCGGTTGCAGACGTGAGTGTTAAATTGAAATGGTTGAAATGTCTTCTTCAAGAGTTAGATGTCCCTATGACTATTCCACTGCACCTTTAGTGTGATAACATCGGAGCAATTTTTTTATCTTCAAACCCCATCTTCCGAGCTAGAACTCGTCATGTTAAGCTAGATTACCACTTTGTTCGCCATCAAGTTCTGAATTGTCAACTCTCTAAATCTGCTTTGTCTTCGACAGACCAAATTATGGATAGTATAACAAAGTTGCTTCCAACAGTTTTGTTTCATACTTTACAATCTAAGCTTCGGTTACATCCTATTTCACCATTGGCTTGAGGGAGGGGGGGGGGGCTATCAGTTATATTATCCATTTACCATTATTCAAATGTTTATTAAGCTGTTAGTTTATTATGTCATGCAAATATTCTGTTGTAAAGCTTTGTATAGATGTTGTATTTAATCAACACTTGCATAATGAAATATTATTCACTTTTGGCTCCATTAAATCTCTGACTGAGTCGAAGAGGAGATAGACCATAAAGTGAATACCAACCATATGGTCTTTAGTCCAAAGCTCTACTAAAGAAAAAATCACTTGCCAATCTCAATGCTCAATGGTCCAAGTCATTCAGTCCTAAAACTCAGAAAAACCCAGTGCAACTACCTCATATAGGAGACGCTCCTTAACCAAGGCAAAAAGTAGAGTTGCACAAGACTTTAAGCCCATCAATCGTGATAGAGGATGATTTTGAAGGCACATTGCCAAATCCTGACTATACAGCTTCCAAACTGGCAGAGCTTTACATTAAAAAGAGAAACTCATCATGCCAAAGAAACACACGTGAAGACTTAGCTAACAAAGCAAAAGGAAATGAGATAATCTTCTATAGAGAGAAGAAATAGCTTAACCCTAAAAGCCCTCAACATTCTTAAAATCGAAGCCCCAGTAGCCCAGTAATTTACAAGCTTCAAAATCCAAAGAAAGACCTCCAAAAAAGCCCAGGAAAAAAAAGCTTTTAAGAACTCTAAATCAACTCAGCTTCTGATGAAGATAGCCCAAGCAAGAAAACAGCTCGCCCAAATGTGAAGATTCAAGCCAATTCCCTAACCATAGAAGCTCTCCTTGGTAGCCAACATTCTCAGAATCAAAGCCCCAACAACCCAATAATTCACAAGTTTCAAAATCCAAAGAAAGACCTCCAAAAAAGCCCAGGAAAAATAAGCTCTTAATAACTCTAAATCAATTGAGCTTCTGATAAAGATAGCCCAAGCAAGAAAATAGCCCATCTAGATGTGAAATTTGAAGCCAATCCCCTAACCATAGAAACTCTCCTTGGTAGCCCACTAGACAAATCATTACCAAGGAAAAAACAATTAAAGAAATACAAGCTCAATGATTTAGCCAGGAATCTCTCTTTTAGCAAGGAAGAAAAGAGTTCCACTTTGACTACCACAGAAGATACTCCTAAGCAAGACTCAGTCAAGCAGAACCCTAGTGTCTCATTTATACTCGAAGGATCTGAGCATCTTTAATAGCTCTTAGTTTGTTTTTCACTTTTTATTTTTTGTTTTCACTAATTGAACATTATCTTAATCATGTGCTTAGTTACTTAGTTAGTGGTTAATCATATCCATTTACTCTTACAAATGTAGTATTAGAAAGAGTAAAATGAGTAACTTTCATGGTTTACATTGTCCATGGCTCATTTGGAGCTTTAGCTCTCTTCTATAGGCCTTTGACCTTCTATTGGCTATACTGCCTTTTAATGAAGATGTTTCAAAAGAAAACAAGAGTTCATTCGATTATTCTTTTTATGATTTGACTCTTTTATAATAATGTGTTTGAAATATATAAATAACTTTTTTTTTTGGAGATACTCTTATTATTGTGTCTAATATATTTAAAATAGATCAGTCATCTATAATACTATTTTGAGGAAAATTTTAATTATTTTTAATACAATTTTATTTTATTTACTTAATTTTTAACTTAATAGAATTTATATTTTTTAGAATAATAATAATAATAATAATAATAATAATAATAATAATAATAATAATAATAATAGTTATTATTATTATTATTATTATTATTATTATTATTATTATTATAGATTCAGTTATTAATTAAAATAAATTATTATATATTTATTATAATATATAATATATTATAATATATTAATATACTATTTTAAATTAATGGTTTATATCAATTAAAAATTTAAACCATTAATATTTTAAGGTTTAAATTCATTACTATTTTTGTTTAACTTATTTTTAGTTATCAAAACAAGTATATAAACAGAAGTTATTCGATTAATTAAAATAAGTAAAAACTTAAAGTAGTTTCTTATTTATAATTTTTTTCTTTTCTTATGTTCATTTTGATTTCAAAAAGTTATTTTAAAAAAGAAGTACAAATCTAAATTTCTTAAAATAGGAATCTTAAATTCTTTCATGTAAAAGTTTTGGATCAATAGTAGTAATAATAATAATAATAATAATAATAATAATAATAATGTTTGTACCGGCCCAAATGGCCCATCTCAAGATGGCTCGAGTTTAAACAGATGGCCCAAAGCCCACCGAAATAAGGCCCAAGTTATGTTTGCACATGTGAAGATCGGTGAAAGCAAAGCGTACGTAAATCGGTCAGAACTCGGTCAAGTTTTGCATACGCTTTCAAGTCATGCCGATCGGAAGAACTTTCCTTTTGCGATATTAGGAAAGTGCCAATTAGCCGGGAATGACTGATAGACTGATTAGGAAGGTTTTTATTTACCGTAGTTACCTTAGCTTTTCATGAGCCCGATATGGTAGGTTTTTTGAATTGTTTCCTTATTTCTTATTTGTTTCCTTAAGCTAGAATAGGTAAGTTTTTTCTATTGATTTTATTTCCATATGTAGTCGGGCTCGGTGGCCTATAAAAACCAAAGCTCGTGTATTGTATCAACTCTCTATATTATCAGTTCATATCTATCCTGATCCCAGTGATCAACGCTTCCCGGCGAAGGATACCTCCTATTTGATCCAAATCAAATAGGTTCAAAGGGACTCGAACTTGTTTCTTGCCCCTGTTGTCACCCCGAGCTGGCAACAAAGCTTATCGTCTTCCTACCCATTTCTATGTAATTGTAATCGGGCTCACACGGACCCAACCTCAAACAATCAAAAGGTGATAAAGGCCGATTGCTCTCGAAGTTATAAGCCCGAACAAATAATAATAATAATAATAATAATAATAATAATAATAATAATAATAGAACAAGAGTGTCGTGCATTTGGTGAAATCATAAACAAAGTTCACAACAAATAATGTATTTAGGCAAAAAAAAATATTTTTAATTGTTAATAATGTAGAAAATAAATGAAAATGAAGAAAGAAAAGAAGTGAATGGTTAATAATGGCATAAGCTTATAAATTTAACAATATATTCAGGGTAAAGAAATCTTTTTATAATAATTCATATTTTTGGAGGATATAATAGTAAATGGAATCCAAATATCAGGGAAAATAAATGATTTTTTAATATGAAGGGTTGAAGTAGTAATAATG
>CATIWK010261647.1:0-15989 GCA_949634005.1 Mallotus japonicus
TGCAATATCAAGAAATATATTTTGCTCCTCAGGATCTAGTCCATCATAACTTGTTCTGAGGATATCACATATATCCTGATTGGGAATTTTTTCTAATCTCTTCAATGCACTATCCCAATCTTCATCACTTTTACCAAGCAATGCAGAACCCATAACTTTAACAGCCGGCGGATTGCCTTTCGCGTTGTTTATCACCCATTCTGATTGTAATTTACGATTACTTGGAGGATAATCTTGCTTAAAGGCATTCAAGCTAAAAAGCTGAAGAGCTTCATGATAATCCAATTTCCGCATGGTAGAAATCTTATCACCGGCAATGTTAATGAGAACTTGCTTATTTCTATTTGTGACAATAATTCTGCTTCCTGGGCCAAAAAAATGCGGCTCACCAGCTAATAATAGATCTTGCAATTGTCTTGAATCATGTGCATCATCAACAACAATAAGAACTTTCTTCCAACAAAGCCGATCCTTTATAAATGACAGACGTAAATTAAGAGTGCTTTGAGTGCTGAAAAAAGCTGATCTTGTAATTGAAACAGGGTACATCTTTGCAATTGCTCTCTAGTATTCGGAAGAAAGTAGCAACTGTCAAACTGGGAAGAGATTTCATCATAAATAGCTCTAGCAAGAGTGGTTTTGCCAAGACCACCCATGCCCCATATTCCAACAAATCTAACGTCTGATGATTCTAAGCATAATAGAGATTTAATTTCTTCAATTCTTGATTCAAAGCCAATCAAGCCTTTGTAGTAGTATTTTGAGGCCTTTTGATTCAGTTTTTCTGAAATATCCTTTATGATTTCCTTGATGAGTTCAGATTCTGGCCTGGTAAACATGAAATCAATCAATATTTATAAACTTCAACAATGAATTAAAATGAATGATAAGCGAATATTTAGTATTAAAAATCAGACAGAACTGTCAATTTATATCTTCCTGAATTCTTTCAAGTTGTCATTTAAAAAGATTATTTCAAATAATATCCAACAAAAGGTTTTTTTTTAAAAAAATAAAAAATAAAAAATAATACAGCACATGATCACCATGTCTCTAATTGTAAATAAATATGTAGTTACAAATAATCTAGCCAAGATAATAGGATTGAAAAAAATAGAAAAATTTCAATCATTTCAATGTATTTGAAAAAGAGTAAAAAAGAGAAAGTAAGAATGGGAAATATTCATTAATTCTTTAGGTTTTATTTTTAATTATTTTTTTTTCTGAAAAATTTCGAAGAATTTTACCTAATGACAGACGAATCCCATCCACTCAAATTAGCAACTTTCTCCAAAGCATCTCTCCAGTTCTGCGCCTCATCGTTTGTCACTTTCAAAGAGTCTTCATGTTTTACAAATGCAGCTCCAAAGCTAGCAATCTGGTTACGAACATGGGATGGATCAACTCGATAAAACACAGGTATAATCATTTGTCCATTGTTTCTCTTGCAATCAAGAATCTTCACAAATTCCCTCAAACACCATTTGGAAGACGCATAGTTTTCAGAGAGAAGAACAACTGAAATTTTGGACTGCTCAATTGCATCCAAAAGTGATGGTGAAATCTCTTCTCCTCTCACAAGGCTGTCGTCAATGAAAGTCAGAATTTTCTTTTGATTTAAGGCATCATAGAGGTGGCTGGTAAAATTATCACAAGTGTCTTCACCTCTGAAGCTAAGGAAAACATCATATTTTCTTGGTGGAGAGTTAGTGGGATATGAGGATTGATGAGAAGAAGATGATGCTAAAGAAGAAGAAAAAGAAGAAGAAGGAGAAGCGGAATACGAAGATTGATTCATGGTAATTAAAAATTTAGAAAAAAAAGATTGATAGTTGAGATTAAAATAAATATTGAAAAACTGTTGAAGAGAAATGTTTAGAAGAAATAGTTGTAATTTATAACTCAAGTGCAAGGGGCACAAACATAAATAAAAAATAATAATAATAATAATAATTAAAAGAGTGAAGCAACTTGGAAATTAAAAGTCATGAATGCTAGTTACAACGAAAAGAAACTTCACTGTATTTTTATGCCTGTGATTGAAAAGAAAGTTCTGCGAAGGTGCATGGGTAGGGGCCACTTGCCCCACCAGCCATATTTAATTCTTCAGTTCACTTACACATTAAGTAAATTTTCTAATTATTCTCAAAAAAAAAAAGTAAATTTTCTAATTTATAAAAAAAAATTCTAATTAAATTATACATAAAATAGTTATATATTAAAATTTATAGTAATTAATTACTATAAGTTTATCTATAAAAGTAAGATTTAATTAGGACTATAATTTAAAACATATAAAATTTTTGAATCAAACTGAAAGTCAAAAAATTTAAAAATAAATTTTTTGAATCTGACTCCAAAAATTTAAATTTTCATCTCAAAATGTTTCGAATTTTTAGACCAATTCGGGAGAAGATTTGGAGTAAATGAAAATTTCAAAACAGCTCAGAACAAAATCAAAATTTGAAGATTTATATTAATTTTTTAGGTTATTTTTTAAATTAATATTAATAAATTCATAATAAAGAGATATATAAATTTTATATTATATTAAATATATTATATCTAATAACACTACTAAAAATTGTCGATTTAGCGACGGATTTTATCCGTCACAATTTAGGGATGGATTCTTTCAATCCGTCACTAATTTAGCGACGGATTGCATCGGCAATTATTTATTTTTTAGAAAATTAATATATGAAATATAGCTAATTTAGCGACGGATTTTAAAATCTGTCGCTATCAGCAATTAATTTATTTTTTAGAAAATTAACATATGAAATATACCGACGAAATTTGCAATCCATCGCTAAATTAGCGACGGAATTCAAAATCCGTCGCTAATTTAGCGACGGATTTTGCTATCGGCAAATAATTTATTTTTTAAAAAATTAATGTATTAATATTTTTATAAATAATTGATTTTGCATTATGTCGCTAAATTAAAGAATCTGTCTGTATAAAATACTAATTTATTTTTCACAAAATAAATATATTAAATACAGTGACGGATATGAATTAGCGACGGATTTTAAATCAGCGACGGATTTTGAATTCCGTCACTATTTTTTTCACTTTTTCACCAACTTATAATAATTATTTATATTTTTTAATTTTTTTATTCAATAATTGTATGATAAATTGTTCATTTAATTAATTTTATTTATAAAAATATTCTAGTTTACATATTAATATTTATGTATAAAATTTTTATAGTAGAGTCAGATGAAGAATATTTAATTTAAATTATTGAAACAATTTATTATTAATGTATAGTATAAATTTAACATTAAATAAATTAAGTAATGAATAAAATTACTATTAAATAAATAAAGTATTAAATTATAAAAAATAATTTAATTTAAATTATTTTATCATAAAAAATATGATTTTAATACCATAAATTAATATATATAACTATTAACTACTTAATAAACATAACCACAAAACTACGTAGTTTTTAGCAAAACTACGTAGTTTTGGGTTAGCTAAGTCACTAATATATTTCTTTTAACTTTAACCTATCTCTTTCAATTTCAATTTCAATTAAACCTAATTCCTCTCTTCAAAATGTTCTTATCTGCTGCTCAGCCCGTCATCTGCGTCCAGGCAGCCATCAATCTAGTGTGACCCTGGCACCCCACCAACCTTCCTCACCCTGAACCGCCATCGCAGCTCACCCTCAACCTTCCTCTGCTGCTCAACGCTAACCCTCAGCCCCTACCCGTCATAAGCTCGCTCCTCCGCTGTCTATTGCCACCGCCATCGTCCTCTGTCGCCATCACTGTCCACGTCACCCTTCCTCATCCACTAGGCTAAAGCTCATCCTTTTCAGTTATTCATGGCATTACACAGTCAAAGGTCTTCTCACTTTGAATCTTGCCCTTGTCTTCTTACTTCTGTTCTCTTTTCAGGTAAGTCGTTCTTCCTTCTTTTTTTTATTGTTGTTTGTTTTGCAAAAATTAACTTACATGATTTTGCTTTTTGTAAAATTGCAGTCCCCTCTCTCTATTTCTCTCTTCTTACATCTGTTACCAGCTGCCCCATTTGGTCACCAATTACTCACACTGAGAAATCCTGTTCCATGGATAGAAAAGTGTTTGTTGCTCTTTCTTAAGGTCTGTATTTTTTGTGTTGTTAACTTTTGTTGGTTCAGCTTCTATTTTCTACTTCAGACCTTTGACTATGTTTGAGTTTAATGCTGAAATAATGTACCATTAAACATCAATTTTTTCCAGTAAAAGCCGTCTAGAAAATAATTTTTTTAATTGAGGGAAAAAGATAGTTATAGGCGGCGGGGTTTAGCGCGCGCCTAAGTATTTGGCGACCACGACACTGTACAAGCTAAGGACCTGCTAGGAAATACAATAATGGGCTTGGGGCCCATATCGAAGATGGAATCGCCACCCGGATGAAAACCGGGACACACTTACAGCAATTGGATTCCACAGAAGATACCCAGAAGCCGTCATCAGAGATCGGGTTCGGAAACTGGGTATAGTCTTTTGGAATGCCCACCCAACCTTTCGGTTGGCCTCCGTGTGTGTTTTGTATTTTATTACCCGTGATTATTTAATTATTTCTTTATTACTGTTGAATTGCAGTCATTTCCATTTTTATTTTTACCGGATTTGTACATTAGTCCTATTAATGCTTTTTAGCCTTGGCAATTAATAGCAAATAAATATAATTTACAACCATTCATTCCAAATAAAATGGGGAGGGGATTAGGGATTACAATCTTTTGCGCAATTGATATAATAACTAAAACCTCTCAAGAACTAATTCATACAAGTTTACAAACTATAGTGATTAAAAATCACTCTTAAGAATACCTACAAAACAAGAAGAGTTAACTTCTCACAAATAGAGAAGTTAGGGTTAATTCATACACACTAAATATAAAACATTTAATCAAATATGTAATCAACTATAAACAAGCATATAATAAATTACTCTATATTCATTTAATCATATGGACAAATACATATTTAAGCATTAATTATTCATATAATCACATTTAAAATCACAACATATCACAAAATAAGCATTTAATATTATACTAATCATGCAAAAAGAAAAACCAACCCAATACATGCAAATATATTAAGTACATACTTGAAAACAAGCAAGATATACTAAAAAAACATTAAAAATATACAGCCAGAATCGAGCAGTTCCTGGTCAAGAGGCCCGTGCCTCTTCAATGAGGCGTGCGCCTCTTGGCCAGGAGGCACTGCTCAAACCAAAGAGGCGTATGCCTCTGCGATGAGGTGTACGCCTCTTTGACAGAGACAGCAGCAGCAGACAACTTAAAATGCAAGAAACTTGAAATAAAAGCAAGAAATCAACTTCTAATGTAAATAAAAGTAAATATATAACAAAACACTCTATTTCACATATTCATGCCTTCATATTAACATTAAACAAGCAATGATCATAATCAATAACAATAAAAGACAAGAAAATAGGTTTAAAATGAGGTAAAAATCCTAGAATCCAACACAAAGGGGCCTTACTTGTTGTAGACACTTTAGAAGCTCCTAGCTGAGCCCTCAGAGATGATTAGATGATTTGGAATCATTTGAATGCAAGATCACCTTCCTCTTGATCAAGAAATCTTAACTTTCAAGCTTGGTTTCCTCCTTTTTTTCCCTCTCATTCTCTCTTTTCCTCTATTCTCCTCAAGAACATTTTCTTCTTCTTTTGTCCTCCCTTTTTCCAGAATGACCAACCTCTTTTTCTTCCTACCCACCTCTCCTCCTCTTAACCACTCACACTTCCCTCCTTTTTCCTTTCCCAAAGCAAGACAAGACCTCCCCTTTTCCTTTCCATCATGAGCACACCTTTTCTTGCTCTGATTTTTTACCCCAAAAATCAACTCTCCACGTCCAAAATCAGAGAAGTAATGGTGTGGGGTCAAGTCTTTAATGCTAAGATTAAATGGCATTAAATGCAAGCTGCAAGTGGCTGGTGAAGAAGCGTGCGCCTCATCGAGGAGGCGCCACGCCACATCGAAGAGGCGTATGCCTCTTCGATTCAGGCCTATAGGGTTTGGGTCTTAATGGGCCAAAATCTTGGGCTTTGACACATTGGGCTAGGGTTTAAGTGTTTTAGGCTAAGATTTGAGAGTTTTTGGGTTTAGATTTGGGATTTTGGGCTCTCTTAAGTTTACTCTGAAGAAGTTTTGGGTTCTCTTGCATTCAGAGCTCGTACTTTCTCATCATTGGGCTTTTATTGTGGGCCTCGAACCGAGGGTGTGGGTGTCTACAGTTTGCCCCCTTGGTTTTTCGAAAACTGAGTTTCCGAAATCCAAATTTTCGAAATACCTGACCTTCAAGCTTCGCCTGGGCCATCAGTCTTGGGGATTGAGATTCGAGAAGTCAGGTTTTTGAACTTATAGAAGTACCTTGAACCGTGACCGTGATCCTTGGGTTTTCCTGGCCCGATCAGCCACTCATTAATATTTGAACGTGATTCTTATGCCTTTCTGACACGAGCTTCACTCAATAAAAAAAGAGGTGCAAGTCCTGAGCCTTTCTGACGCAGTACTTGACTTCAAACGTAACCATGTTCCTCGAGTTTTCCTGGCCCGATTAGTTACTCATTAATATTTTAGCATGAACTTCGAGCCTTTCTGACTTGAAACTCACTCAGTAGAGAAGAAGGTGCAAGTCCCGAGCCTTTCTGATGCAGTACTCGACTTGAAATGTAACCTTATTCCCCGGGTTTTCCTAGCCCGATCAGTTACTCATTAACATTTTAGTTTGAACTTTGAGCCTTTCTGACTTGAAACTCACTAAGCAGAGAAGAAGGTGCAAGTCCCTAGCCTTTCTGACACAGTACTCGACTTAAAATGTAACTGTGTCCCCCGGGTTTTCCTGGCCCGATCAATTATCAGTTTTCATCATGATCCTGGGTTTTCCTGGCCCGAGTCATCACTTTTCATTGTGATCCCGGGTTTTTCTGGCCCGAGTCATTACTTTTCATCGTGATCCCGGGTTTTCCTGGCTCGAGTCATCACTTTTTATTGAATTTTGGGAACTCTACCAAGCCCGATCAGATACTTCTCAAAATTGTGTGTACTTCGGGTTTTCCTAGCTCGACCAGACACGACTTTATTGAAGAATGTGCATTTTGATCAGATAATTACTGCTGATGCTTCGATCAGATGCTCCAAACAGATGCTTTCACTGATGCTTCAATCAGACAATTTTCAATTCTTTAATTCCAGCTTCGGGGTACACCCGTGAGATAAAGCGAACAACTTCTCATTGATTCTTCAAAATAATTTATTTTATTTTATTTTATTTATTTATTTTTACAAGGCCGGCCTCGAGATCTTATTCTGACGAAACATCTTTTCCTCTTTTTAGGTAAACTTCCTTTTTGAAAGTGACCCCACTTTTGCTTTTCCAAAAGTGCCCCTCTCATCTCTTCTTTTTCTTATAAATACCTAACCTTCCCTTTATCAAATCACTTTTGCTTTTAGGATTTCTTTTGCTTTTCTCTTCTTCCCTCTCTTTTATCAAAGCTTCCTTTGCTATGGACCGCGGACCCCAGATTTGCCTGATTGGGACTCGGTACCACACCCGATCTATCCTCTACGCAGTTTTGGGCTCTCTTCCACTGACGAGGTCCCCCTTCTGGTTCATCCTACCAGCCACCTTCGTGGATTGGCTTCTGGCGAGGTTAGTGTCTGACTTATTCATTTTTTTCCTGCAAATAGGATTGGGTAACACTGGTTATCACTTATAAATACTTATTTGTCAATTTAACCGAAAGAAATTGCATAAAATTACGTGAAATTATAAAAATTGAAAAATTGAATATTGAGAACTGCTCCCGGAGTGAGAAGGCATGCGCCTCTGCGGTGAGGCATGAGCCTCTCCATCAGGGGGCCCATGTCTCTCTGAGATTAGCGACATCAGAGAGGCACATGCCTCTCCATGAAGAGGCAGTGCCTCTTCGATGAGGTGCATGCTTCCTCAAGCAAGGACGCACGCCTCTTCGATAGAATTCTCAAAAACTGATTTTCTTTTAAGCAATGTTTGATCTTAATTCAACTCCCTGTTTGTTCTTCAGTTCGATTCTCCTAACTTCAAAGGTGCTGGGAATTTTAGCGATGCACAGGTTTGGTACAACAGCTTCCTTGATGTGATCAAGGATCGGATTCACGATACAAGTTTCTGCGATTTTATCCTCGCTCTCCCTGAGCTTCAGGGCAAGATGGATTACAATCCATTGCATGCTTTGATGGAGAGATGGTTTGAGAGCACCCACACTTTCCACCTCTCATTTGGTGAGTTCACATTAGATCCCTTTTCCTTTGCTGCTATCACCAGGATTCCTTGTGCAGGAGACTCTATCCCTTTCGATGCTAGCCTCCACCTGATGAAACTGGAGAGGGTAGCTTATATCCAGACTCTTTTAGGGATGGTCCCAGACATGAAGGAGACCCACACCTTCAAGTTCGACTCCTATTAGGACCTACTATACTCAGGAGAGAGTAGCTGCTGCCACTACTGGTCGTGAGATCGACTAGGTAGTGAGGTCTTTTCTTGTCTATCTGCTGGGGATGACTCTGTTTGCTGACGCATCAAGTTCCTTAGACCTGATTTTTTGATGCCATTGAGGGACCTGGATCTCGTGGCTATATATGACTGGGGGAGCTGCGCTCTAGCATTTCTCTATAAGAGTATGGACGAGATTATCCAGAAGGCGAGGTGGTTTTGCAATTTTTGGCATGTTGTACTAGTACATTCTCTTCTCCTTTTCATTTGTCTCTTTTGTATTATCGATTTCATTATCCGTCACTATCATTCTTTGACAATTTTCTCTCACAGGTTTGGGCATTGGAGCTGGAGTTGCTTACTAACATCTCCCGATTTTTTGATACTCGTTTTCCAGCTCTGGCTCGGTGGGGTCACAGTCGCTCTTAGAAGAAGTCCCTGGCACGTGTTCATGTACATCACGAGCATCTGAACGCGTTGACCTTTGAGCAGGTACCTGAAAACAAAATATAAATTTTAATTAGTGACTATACTGACATTGAATTAACTTACTTCATTTCTTCTTCTTTCAGCTGAATAGGGAGTTGTGGGGTCCAGAGGAGGGTTGGACCCTGGCCATGACTCGTTTGAGACCTCTGTCTAGGAAGAGGGTCTTGTTTCGAGGACCTGACTATAGGGTGTGGTTCTTTGGAGAGAGGATCCGTAATTGGCAGGCGGGCGGCCGTGTGAGGCGACCACTTCTTCCACCTCCTCGTGGCATGTTCTTCGCTCATTTATTGGAGGGAGCTGCTCTCGATCGGGCTTGCGAGGGAGAGGATGTTGACGATTATATCGAGAGGGTGAAGTCACGCTATTCTCATTTTGCTTGCACTCATCTACTGCAGAGGGTGGTCCTGATCGGCTTTACCTCTCAAGTGCCAACTAGGGCATTAGCATCTCATCCCAGACCTTCTACACTAGAGAGGCCTCTTTAGCGTCCTCACACTACCTTAGGGGAGGAGGGTACTTCATCTGGAGCTTTTTTGCGCACTGGTGGGCCTTCGAGCTCTAGCTCTCAAATGGCAGCTGGTAGATTGGCTGCTCCTCCTGACCCGATGGCTCGCTATTGGCTACCTTTTGGTGACCTGTGCCGTCGTTCGCTGGTGTTGGATGAGAGCATCGAGTCTGCCTTCATCCCAGCAGCTGCTACTCATGTAAACTCTCTTTCACTTGTTCTCTGAATTGATTTCCACAGAGTCTTTGTATCAACAGCTCATGTTAACCACTTATTCTATTCATGCAAATACCTCGGGACCAGGGCTAGTATATGTACAGGCTGGTTGAGGCCCATTAGGATTACCTGATACAGGTTACACAAGAATAGAAGGTAATGTACTTCCCTTTAACTACATGTATGCATGCTTTCATGATAACATACCTTTTGTTGCTCTTTGATAGGATCGAGATGAGGCTAGAGAGGCCAGGATCACCGCCCTCGAGCAGGAGGTTGCGGCTCTCCAAGTTGAGGATGAGGATGAGGATGAGGATGAGGGTCAGGATGGCAGCGAGCATGACGAGTAAAGGGTTGCTTTAGATTTTTCCTTAGCTTTCTCAGATTAGGAACATTTTTATTGCTCTGCACTGTTATCTTTTCATTATTGTGGATTTACAATTTTTCTTAATCATTTACTTTCGGGATTTTTGCTTTCTATTCTGAATGCATGATATAGTACTCTTGCTCTATTTTGACTGCATTTTTTATTAAATTAGATGGAAATTTCTTTATAAATGCTCTTTTGCTGACAAATGAGTCCCACAAGTGCATAATTTTTCTGTTTACAAAAAAGGAGGAATGCTATCCTCTGTCCAGGAGACGTGCGCCTCTTCAAGGGGTGTGCGCCTCATTGTGAAGAGGCGTAGAAGATGCGCCTCTTCCTGCAAAGGCGATGCCTGATCGATGAGGAGTGCGCCTCCTCGACAGGCTTCTGCAGCTCAAATTTCTCTCTAAATTTGTAACTTCTTCCCCCTCAATTTTCGTCCATTCTCTGCCTCTGAAACATACCCCAACTTCCTAAAATGATAGAAAGAAGCCTGAGACAACTACAATTGATCTTGAAAAGCCTGGACGGCGGATCCTGGTCTAGATTGGAGCCGTTTCATCTATCCGCTTTCCGATTCCTTCATGCTAGGAGAATTAATTTTCCATTTCTTCACGTTCTTGCTCAATTCTGGAATTCTTAGAAACATGTTTTCAGATTTAACACTGTGGAGTTATGTGCCTTACCAGAAGAGTTCGAAGCTATTCTGGGTTCTCGACTAGATTCTGTTTGCCATATTACCATCCCTCTGGTTGAAACTCCGGATTTGCACTCCATGCAATGTCAAATGGCTAGAATGTTCAGTTTCTCACCTTAATAATCTCTTCAACACATTCTTGGCACTGATATCATGATGGATTCTCTTCTGGAAGCTATAGTGCCCATGGATAATGTAGAAGTGTATCGGCCTCGGATGCTAGCTCTTTGCTTGTATGATCAATTCTTGCTGGTTTCATCTTCCGGCGAATGTGATTCCAAAGTTCTGTATGTCTTGGATCAGGTGGAAGCTGGTTTGAACCCTTTTCCGCTTATCTTGGCTAAAACCATCATTGGACTTGATCACTTCATGGAAACAAAACGGTTTTCTGGAAGTCCGATGCTTCTGGAGGTTAGCTTTCTTTATTCAATTCTTCATTCATTGCTTTTTCTATAATCCTTTATTTCCTGCATTCACAATCTATACAGGCATGGTTTCATGAAAAGCTGAGGTTGTTGGAGCCTCCTAAGGATATTGTTCATTACAGAGCTAAGCACTGTCGCACCAGGAGACTTCATCCCATCCCAGACGACGTGCAAAGCTGGTTGGCCACTTTCCCTGCTACTTTGATACAGTGGATGTGCCCATGGTGGAGACTGCAGCATGTGACTGTTCGGAGCTATACCTACTGCATACCTATAGCTGGCCTTCACTTCGCTACCTTTTACAATCCCGCATGGCTTTGCAGGCAGTATGGGTAGAAATAGTTAATCCCGGAGCTGGTGCATGAGTTTAAGCTGGGGCCACTAACTCAGAACTTTCTAGATAACTTGACTATAACTTGGCCTCGAAGGACCGTTTGGAGGTGTATCGACCACGATGGAGATCCGTCCATTGATGATAAGTACAAGGAGTGGGTCCAGTTACAGCAAACGGAGAAAGATGAGTTTAAGATAAATAAAAGGACAAGAGAGTTACAAACATTGAGCGCTCAATAGAAGAAAAAAAAGACAAGAATAGTTTATGTAATTTAATATTTATCATGCCTTTTTATGTTAGATGTAGTTCCCCTTTTTATTTAAACAGTTTTTAATGAGAATTTAATGTAATGTTCAACTTTTTAACGAAGACAATATATTTCATTTAAATCAAGCACAAGGTGACTATACAATTTTGCTTCTAATACAACTCCTGTCGTTAGTTGGCTCGCCCTTACAAGTTTTTCAACTAACTATTTTCCCTCTCTCTCTCCTTTTCTATGTCCTTTACTTTTTCCTGGACCGCCTCTTTTAAGATTTTCAATCCTAAAGGACTTTTTAATTTTTCCTTTTCTAGTCTTTTACTTTTGCCTAGGCAGCCTCTTTTGAGGTTTTCTCCCTAGCGAGACTTTATAGAAAGTACTTCTTCAGCTTGTCGAGATTGATGGGCTCCCTAAACTCATTCCCTTCTAAATCTGAGAGAATAGTAGCTCCTTTAGAAAACAATTTCTTCGCAAGGTATGGACCTTCCCAGTTCGGCTTGAACTTCCCTCTCGGATCCGTCATGATCGGTCTGGTAAGCTTCAGTACCAAATCCCCTTCTTTGATCTTGCCTGGCTTAATTTTCTTGTTGTAAGCCCGAGCTATTCTTTTCTAGTACAACTGGGAATGATACATAGCTTTCAGCCTTCTTTCATCTAACAAGGTCAATTGTGCTAACTGGCTCTCCACCCACTAGTATTTAGGAATCTTGGACTCTAGAAGGACTCTCAATGACTGGATCTCGACTTCTACTGGCAGCACTGCCTAATATCCATAAACTAAAGAATAAGGAGTAACTCCAGTTGAAGTTCTAGCAGTGGTCCTATATCCCCACAAAGCAAACTGTAGATAATAGGCCCAATCTTTGTAATTTTCCAGTGTTTTAGCCAAAATCCTCTTCACGTTCTTGTTCGCGGCTTCCACTGCACCATTGGCCTGAGGTATATACAGAGAAGACTTATGATGCTCAATTTTGTACTCTTTCAACAAAGCTGCTGTCTCAGCCCTAAACTGAACACCATTATCACTAATAATATGATGAGGCAACCCGTACCGACAGATTATGTTTTTTTCAATGAACCTCGCCATCTGCTTTGATCCAACTGTGGCGTACGACTCAGCTTCAACCCATTTGGAGAAGTAATCGATGGCCACCACGATGTAGTGATGACCGTTCGATGCTTTCGGCCTTACCTCTCCTATGATGTCGATTCCCCAAGTTGCAAACGGCTAAGGGGAAGTCATTCCTTGAAGTTCCATGGAGGGTAAGTGACTAACATCGCCATATGCTTGGCAGTTATAACACTTTTTCACGAATTTCACGTCCGTCTCCATTGTTAACCAAAAGTAGCCTTAACATGCTATCTTCTTGGCCAAAACTATCCCATTCATATACGGACCACATACTCCTTCATGAACCGCTTCCATAAGTTGACGGGCTTCTTCTTTATCTACACATCTGAGATGTACTCCAGTCGGTGCCCTCTTATAAAGCATCCTATTGTAGCTGATGAATTGGTGAGACAACATTCTCAGTGACATTCTTTCGTTTCTCTCAGCATCTTCAGGAAACTGTCATGTCTCTAAGTATTGCTGTAAATTGTAAAACCATGATTTTTCTGTAGAGTCTCAGTGACATTCTTTCCTTTCTCTCAGCATCACCCTTATCTCTTCATAGCAAGGAATTCTGGACTTAACAAGAATGAGAGGTTTAACCACAGTCTGTTTCTCTTCTTCCCATGTCGAGGCTAGAGTAGCTAAAGCATCTGCCATCTGATTCTCCTCTCATGGTAAATGCACAAACTCGCATTGAGTGAAAGATAAAAGGATAGTAGTTGAGTGATCCTAATACAGTTTGAGTTTATCTTCTCTTACTTCCCACTGATTGGAGATTTATTTCACTACTAATATGGAATCCCCATACATCGTGATCTCTTCTGCCCCTACGCTTCTAAGCACTTCCAGACCATAGATGCAAGCTTCGTATTCGACTTGATTGTTGGTGACTTCAAATTCTAATCTTTTATCCATCAGGATCATTTCTCCTTCTGGTAAGATGAGAATTACACCAATGCCTACTCCTCTACTGTTAACCGCACTATCAAAGTACATTGTCCAAGTCTGGATCTCTATTTCCCCCAAGTTCTCGTCAGGGAACCCCAATTCCTATTCTTGTCCAACATCCGCCGGACTTTGAGCTAGAAAATCTGCAACTGCTCTTCCTTTCACTACTTTTCTGGCTACATAATCTATGTCAAATTCCGTGAGCAGAACTAGCCATCTAGCTAACTTTCCCGTAAGTGACGGTGTTTGTTGGAGATACCTGAGGGGATCGTGTTGCGAGACTGCTTGAACTTGGTAGGACTGAAAGTAATGCTTGAGCTTTTTCGTCGCCTAAATCACAGATAGACAAGTTTTCTCTACTAGACTATAATTGGATTCATAAGGCAAAAATTTCTTACTCAAGTAATACACCGCATGATCCGCCTTCCCTTCACTTTCCTGGGCCAACATTGCTCCTATTGCTTCCT
This sequence comes from Mallotus japonicus, assembly GCA_949634005.1. Lineage (NCBI taxonomy): Eukaryota > Viridiplantae > Streptophyta > Magnoliopsida > Malpighiales > Euphorbiaceae > Mallotus > Mallotus japonicus. Next base: position 14,341 of record CATIWK010261647.1, read on the forward strand.
TCTCGATTGCCAGATAAAGAATCAAAGGTTTGTCAAGCCTTGACAGCTGCAATACTGGAGGATTCATCAGATAGTTCTTAATGGTCTCAAAAGCCGTCTGACACCTATCATCCCAGATCACGGGTTGATCCTTCCTCAAGAGTTTGAAAATTGGTGCACAAATGGTGGTCAGTTTGGCTATGAACCTGCTGATGAATTGTAATCATCCAATAAAACCCAAGACCTCTTTCTCATTCTTTGGAGGAGGCATCTCTCTGATTGCTTTGACCTTGTCTGGATCCACTTCTATCCCTTTCTGGCTCACGATATGTCCTAGCAGCTTTCCCAATGTCACTCTAAAAATACACTTCTTCAGATTCAATCTGAGATTGTACTTTTCAGCCATTGCTAGAAACTTGTCCAGAGCTTCAAAATGCCCTTCCCGCGTTGGAGATTTCACCATCATGTCATTGACATACACCTCTATCTCCTTATGAACCATATCGTGCAATAAGGTAGTAGCCATCCTCTGATAAGTGGCTCCTGCGTTCTTCAACCCAAATGGCATAACCAAATAACAATAGACTCCCCATTCAGTTATGAAAGAAGTCTTCAGCTTGTCAATTACTGCCATCATGATCTAATTGTATCCTGAGAAGCCATCAATGAAAGAGTACATGCATTGGATGCAGCACTGTCAACTAGGGTGTCGATATACGGCAAAGGAAAATCGTCTTTCGGGCAAGCCTTGTTCAAATCCCTATAATCCACGCATATTCTGACTCTCCCATCTTTCTTTGGAACTGGGACTATATTAGCTATCCATTGGGTGTCGTCCACCACTTCTATGAACTTTGCTTTCAGCTGTTTCTCGACTTCTTCTTTAATCAGGAGAGCCCATTCCAGTCTTAATCTCCTCTATTTCTACTTAATAGGTGTAATGTGAGAATATGTGGGAATTTTATGCTCTGCGATCTCTCTGTCTATCCTAGGCATATCCTCATAACCCCAAGCGAATACTTTCTGTCTTCTTTTAATTACTTCTTTTATTTTCTCTCTTTCATCAGGAGTTAAATCAGAAGAAATAAGTATATTCTTTGGATTATCACTATTAGTGTTATGCCCTAGGCTAATTATGTAATGGCCATACTTTGACTTTGTCATATTTCTATTTTAATAATAAAGAGGCATTTTTATCATTACTGGCTAATTTTAGTATTATCCGTGATTAGTTAATTCTATTAAGATAAACAAGTACGTGACTTGATAGTAAAACTCTTAGATGATACTTGAATACTAATCTAAATATCCCTAGTCGATTATTATTGTAGGAATAACAATGAATAAAGACTAGTATGAGGTTGACTGATGATTAAGTTTTACTGATCATGTATATGAGATATTAAGTCAAACTCATAGGTACATATTTAGAGAAAATGATGTACTGGATCGACACACTATGAGAATACCACATGGATTCTTGCCATAGGTAATTCTCATCACAGTAGTATTAGTTGAGTCCTTTGACCTGAGATCACCATGGTTTCTTGCATAATAAGTTCTATATTTTAACACATCCCTACGCCATACTTTAACTGGATGGTAAAACAGGTTGTGATTGGATATAGAATGAGTTATGTGAGTGGTTAAAATGGAATTTGTCCCTCAGT
>CATIWK010261698.1:0-10932 GCA_949634005.1 Mallotus japonicus
AAGAATATTATTGGGTGGAGGAGAAGATGAAGAGTTAACGGATGGGGAGATTTGGGCGGAGAATTGTTTGAGTTGAAAGTTGGTGAAAGAAACAGCGTCTTTAAGAAAGAAACTGAGAGTGAGACCAAAGGTTAAACCACAGCCGAAGAGAAGGGTATAGGAGATGAAGGTGAATAAATGAAGCATTTGACCATTGATGAGCTTGATAGAGGTCTGTGATTGTGAAGGTAGTGGCTGATCCATCCTCTTCATGGTTATAAAATAAGGGTTTTTGTTCTTTTTTTTTTTCTTTTAGTGTTTTTTTTTTTTTTTTTGAGAAATTTCTTTTAGTCTTTTGGAATGAAGTAACGTCTGGCTTTTGATGGGATTTTATGGAGTTCCTTTTTTTTTTTTTTTTTTTAAAATGAAAGAGGGATATTTATGGAGTGGTTGAAATGAAGTTGTGTTAATGCCTTGTTGTTTATACGTATATGAAAGGGTTCAAGATGCTTCAGCTTCCCTTCTCAAGAGAAAATAAAAGATTCTTCAGATAACAATCTTAGCACACTCCATGTATCAAAAGATATAACAAGGTAACTTATATAGCACTACTAATAGGATAATGTTTTGTGTCACCACTACTAATGATAATGAACAATACTATCATTAGTAGCGATTTTTCATAAAACCTTTCATTTTTTATTATCCCCTTGTTTTTAGGGGGTAAAAACATATTTTTTAAAAAATTTATCATGTAACGGGTTGTGACACGTATCACCGTCCATATATATATATATATATATATATATCAACCATTTAAATAAGTTAAAAAGAGTTATTCTCAGTAAAGCGATGTCTTGAGTTCGAATTGCGATATATACAGTTATGTTAAGTAGTTGTTCGAATTGCAATATATATGGTTCTCTTAAAATAGTTGTAGAAATCCAATTTAAATCAAATTAAATTAATTAAAATTTAATAAATTTTAAATATTATCACTTATGCCAAAACATTGTACACATTGCAGTCATTAGTCTTGTTCTTTGTGTCACAGCAAAGATATACAATCCATCACAATACAAGTAGAAATTCATTTCTTAGAGACAAGTTTAATTTTGGAGATTTTTGCACTTCACTAGTTGATTTCTGTACTCCTCTTTTAATTTTTTTGCATAGCAAATTACATAATTATCTTTTAATTAAAATATTTATATTTTTTCATGAATTACAATTCCTAAATTACCCTTTTTTAATATTTTATCTTAATAAGGGGACACTATAGTTAAGGTAGGCTACAATATCATTGTATCACTATTCTTTTTTATTCAGTAGCATTTATATTTTTGAACAAAATTATGTCATCATACATAGTTCTTTTTATTCTCATCATTTCCTCTATTGATGCTTTCTCTTTTTTTTCTTGAACTTTTTTTTTTTGTTTCTCTACAAACCTTAATCAATACTCTTTCAATTTTCATAATCCTAAATAAAACAACACCCTAAGAAAAAGAAAAGAAACTCAAATTCCTGTTCAGAAATTTGCTATAGCAAATGTCTAAGATGATGACTCATAAAGAAGTAGACAAGATGTTGAATGCTACCAGATGTGAACAAATGCATCCCATAGAGCATTTGGTATCTCCATTCTTAGAGATTCTTGAAAAAAAATACCAAATGAGAATGCATCTTTTTTTTTATTTTTATTTTGCTAACTAAAATTAAAATTGAGAAACAAAAAAAGTTTGAGAAAAAAAAAGGAGAGAGCATCGATGGAGGGAGTGACGAGAATAAAAAGAATTATGTATGAGGGCAATTTTGTTTAAAAATATAAATAGCTGTATAATAAAAAGAATAGAGATAAAATAATTTTATAGCCTACCATAACTATAGTGTCCACTATCAGGGTAAAATATTTTTTTTTAAAAAAAAGATAGTTTAGGAACCATAATTCATAAAAAATAAATATTTTAATTAAAGGATAATTATGCAATTTATTATGCAAAAAAATTAAAAGAGAAGTGTAAAAATCTCCACCTTTAATTAGGATGTACCATTCTGTAATATTTTTTTACCTATTCCAAAAATATAGTATTACCTTATATATAAATTTTTTTGTCTTACAAATATATTTAGTGGATGTGGACAAAAATCTTTTTTTATTTATTTTTTTGTTGAATATTAAATGGAAATATAAGATGCCAATGAGATAGAGATTGAACAATTATTTTCTTTTAAAGGTATTATGAAGTATAAAATTTAAGTTGATACCGTTGATTTGTAAAATTAATTTTTATCTAATTAAAAAGATTTATTTTCTGTTATACAGTACACTCATACCTAGATATACATCACCTCCATATTAATAAAAAAAATCATAAGATTTAAACTTGATCCTATATTAGTCTATTAATTTTTGTTATGTTGAACACTGGAGGGCTAATTAAACCACAGAAAAAATTACCCTCCCTTTATGATGTTTTTTTTTTTTTTGAACAACCTTTTGGGGGGTGGTGGATTTAGGGGGTTGTAGGTCTCGAACACGAGACTCACAGCCATGCCCACCAATAGCCTGGCCACTAAGCCAGGCTTCAGGGGCAGTTTATGATGTTTATGCTATCACATCTGACGTCTGTGCGTTGACTTACTAAAAGGTTTTATTTTCCTCCTTTTAGTTAGGTTATTTGTCATCTCCAACCCTTAACTTCAAAATGCATTAAATTTTGCTCCAAATTACAGTTTTTATAGTAAATTTATTCAATCCTATTACTTCATTTTTAACTCCAAAAGAATATTTTCCACATATTTCTATCCATTACTAATATTATATTATTTATACATTTTACATATTACACCCATATTTTATTCAATACTTACCATATACACCCATATATTTATTTATAATAAAATTTAATATATTAATATATTTTAAAAATAACACGCATATTTTACTATACATTTATAAATACATTCACATATTTTTAAAATTAAATAATATAATATATGAAGAGAACTAAAAGAAATTAAAATAACTTTACTAAATAAACATAAAATTATATCTTAAAATTAAAATAGTCTATTACAATCGCTAATTAAATTTAAAAATACACAATCACATTATTAATAATTTAATCATTTGAATTAGAATATATTTTTTTCCCCAAATGTTCAATTAATGCATTGCGAAGTGCAATATGAGCATCTTTATCCTTAATTTGTCTGTGATAAGTAAGAAATTGTTCAAACTATGTGTTATCATCAACCACATTTTCAACATTTGCAGTTGGAGCTTCTAACTCATCAACAATTGGTGCATTTAAGTATGATTTACCATATTATTAAATTATATTTAATCAAATATATGATTTTGGGTATTATTAATTTTAATGTTGTTGTTGACCGTTTTCTTAAATCAATTGTTAAATTAATGCATATCTATGGTTGTTAAATTTTTACTGTCCAAATATTATTTTTAAGTGACAATATTAATATTATTTAAGTAAAAAAATTAAATCAAATTTATATGCATTTGGTAATAATATGATAAATATAATATAAATTTAGACTAAATTGAACAAAATTATTTTAACTATATTGAAACTTTATACACAAAAAGGATTGTTATTGAAATTAAAAAAATGGACAAATGTAGTTGGTGAACAATGTGCAGCATATTTGCTCGCTCACTGTTCATCCAATTTTTTTGCTGCATCATTTGCCTCTCCATTCGAGAGGATTTGTGTCTCAACCCACTGCATTTTGCAGTGGGTTGTAGATGCTCTTAATTTGTGCAAACCAGTCTCGAGTTGAGTTCCAATAAGCAAATATGTAAAAACCATATATATTTTACAAGTATAAGTGTCATTAAATAATCACATCACACATTGTATATTTATAGTGTTTTGTAAATATCTGCTAAAAGATAAAAAAAATAAAAAATAAAAGTTGCTAAAAGATAAGAATAAAAAAATAAAAGTTGCAAAATACAATTAAATGTAATAATTTATTAATAACTTATGAAATAAAACTAAAAAAAGTGGAGAGATTTTAAGATGATTTTTACCTAAATACTAATATAAACTAATATGACATGAAAATAATTTAATGAAAAATTGGTTCAAGTTTAATTGACATTAACTTGAAGGTATAAAAATTTAAGAATTCAATTAAAATAAAAATTTAGTAAAGATCAATTAAAAGAAAATTGAAAAGTTTAGGGAATTTAAAAATGGTTTGAGCCCGAAATTGATATTTGCCCACTTTATTTTGAAAACGCATTCATTTGTTTATTTATTTATTTTTAACGTGGTTTGATTTTCCCAAAGTTGGGGGAAATCGAGGGAATTGGAGGATATCTTCCTATATTATATCAATTTTATCTTGTCTATATTTATCTATCATATTTTATTTATTCTATATATTCATTATATTATTATATATTTGTGTTTCTATACATACTGTATCTAGCAATCGCTAGAAGTGTAAATGAGTCGAGTTGAGTTGAATTTTGAAAGGATTAATTTTTTTTGTTTATAATTGAATCAAGTTCGAGCCGAACTTACTATGTCACTCAATATTTATGAATTGTTCATGAGTTTAGATGAGTCTAAACGAGTATAAAATTTTTTTAAAAAATATAAACTATAAATTAAAATATTCATTAAAAAATTAAAATATTATTTACTAAATAAGTTATAAGATATTTAATAAAATTATGGTTTTATTTTAATAATATATTTTTAAAATACTTTTTACATTTATTATGAATAAAAATTTATTTATTATATATTTTATATAAAATTATTAATATATTAAAATTATGAGTTGACTCGCAAACTTTTATTTAAATTTGTTCATAATCGAGTTTTTCATTGTTTGAACTTGACTTGATTATATAAACAAATTCAAATGAATTTTTATCAAGTTGAGTTCTAAATATTTCACAAACAATTCGACTTATTTACAGCTCTAGTGGTGATAATTAAAAATTTATTTTTAATGTTCCGCCTCTAAAATTTGAATATAAAACTTTTAAATGTCTAGAAATTCAGTCTAAATCATTTGATCTAATTGGGCACATGTAGAAACATTTATTCCCAGGACGTTTCTAATTTTCTTTTTCTCCCTTTAGATTAAAGCCTCATCAGAAAATCTCACTCGAGTTCATGCTAGTATGCTTTTCACATGCTTGAAGACTGATTGTAACTAAAATTTGATCTGATTATTACTACTACTACTAGTAGGATGCTGTTGAAAACAAATCAATCCATTGTGCTTGTATGGGGGCAATGCAATAGTTGTTTTTTTTAACAACTAAATTAAGTGGTTAAATCTCAACACCACAAGAAGAGGAGATAGTGGGTGATTGTTTAGCCGATGCTTAGCAAATTTGTGTGCATTTTATAGTTGGATTACTTTGATGTAGACATTCATTTTAATTGTCATTCCATTTCAAAGGGGTACTAAACATGGTGGTTAAAGTGTCAACTAAGAAATTCGATGAATTTATTTATTACAATAAATATCAATTGCTCTAAAAAATATAGATGCATGGAAGAGAAGGAAAACAAAAATTAGAGCTTCTTACCGTGAGGATGCCAAACATATAAGGACAAATAGTCATCTAGGCCCTTCAACTTGTTTACTCGGGTCACATAGGTTGATTTTGAACTTTTTCATCAAATAGCCCCAAAACTTCTATCTAAAGGCCAAATAAATCTAAAATTTTACCAAATAAAATGAGTGTAACACACCTCTCAAAAAAAGAAGGTGAATACATTTTTTATTAACAAAACTTCCTTAGCTCAAATTTTTTCCCATTTTTATATATATAACTGAAATGATATATTACTGTACCACCATCTTCTTCTTATGCTTACTATCATTATTGTAACAAAGTCAGATGGCCACTGCAACTGCAAGCTTGTCCATGTCCTATAATACTACACTGCTACTTGTTCTTCCATAATCTTTCTTTATATAATGGCAAACATTTTAATTCTTTTACTTCTTTTTCATCTTATTTTCACAATTGCAAGCAGCAAGAAGAAGTGAAAAAATAAAAAACAGAGGCAAACATATTTATAAGTAATAGACAACAATAACAATAACAACACAAAATAACACCATAACATTAATAATCTCCACATATTGGTAGAAGAAACTGCAGAAGAAGAAGAAGAAGGAAAGCTAAACGTTCAAAACAAAAAGCAAAAAAACAAAAGAAATGGCCATAGCCATAGGCCTATATCAGACGGCCCAAACTGACGGTCCTTCTTCAACCGACCCTAACAGCACTCTCACAAGACTCTCGATCTACTTCTGGACAAAGAGATGGGGAGAGATTTGCTTTCAATTTTTGAGATTTGTTGCCCTTAGTGATTTCGAGATTTGGCAAGCATTCCTTCCCTGAAACCCCTTAGTGATTTCAAGATTTCAAGATTTGGCATAGCCATAGGCCTTCTGTGCCTTGTATAGGAGGTTTCTCCTTCTTGCTAGACAGTGAGATGAATCCTCGATTTTGAAAGACAACAAGAACTTGCAACAGTAAAATCATCTCTTTTCTCTATAAATTTGCTAGCCCGAAGCTCAAAAAAACTGCAGAGATAACGATACATTGGAAGCTTCTGGTATTGATAGCTAAACCAGACATCTTTCTTCCCTATTGTTAACCAAAAGCCTTGAGGGAGCGCCTTAGTAAGATTAAAACAGACCCCCTAAACTTAAAAAATGAACTGTGGTTGATAACACAAGGAGCAGAATCCTCCATATCAATCAAGTATTTAAAAGCAGTGTTAGTTATATACTCCGCATTGGCTCTATTTATGTATTCCTTATGAAGGTTGTTAATCTTAATCCGGACATAGTCTCTATTAAAATCAATCTATTCAATGGGTTGAGTTGGTTTCCAATCCTTCATAACAAACATGTAACTCAGAACAAACCATGGTGTGTTGTCAAGAATAAATTTCTTATCCTTAGCTGTTCTAAACTTGATCCAGAATACATTTTTCGCATGTAAGGATTGAACAAAAGTGATTTCAATGGAATTCTATACCTGCTTAAGGAGCAGATTGAGTAGTTGGGAGGAGTAGTTTTTGTCGCTCTGGATTTTGCCTACTATTGCCAGATTATCTTTCTCTTTTGATAAATTGTTTGAGTCTTGGTCCTTATCTAGTAACTGATTTGGATCTTGATCTTCCATGCTCTTGAAGATTATACTTCGAAAGATTAAAGATGCAGTGTTAACTTGAAGGAGAGGGAGCAATGCTGATAGGTGAGATGAAAAAGAATGAGCAGAGTATCTCTTTAATGGATGCTATGGAACCAAGAAGAAACCTAGGTATCAACGTTATCTCTCTATTCGAGAGGGAACAGGGAACTGAAGAGTTCTTCACACTTTTTTTTTTAGTTAATATGTTTGATAGTGGAGAGTAATATAAAAAATAAAAGTCTAATAGGAATAGGAGATTTGAAAAGTCAAATTATTTTTTTATTATATAAAAGAGGAATGTTAGACACGCACTTATTTTATGTTTATTTGGGTTTATTTGGTTCTTTAAATATAAGTTTTGGGGCTATTTGATGAAAAAATTCAAAATCGGCTTATGTGGCCCGAGTAAACAAGTTGAAGGGTCTGAATGACCATTTGTCCAAACATATAATCAAAGAGACCAACTAGTAAAAATTCTCATAATCTATGACAATAATGAAGCAATGTAAATGCCAGAAAGAAAAAGGCCTAATTACCTAAAAAATCTTGAACTTTTACACTTTTAACAATTTTAGCACATTCTTTCATGTTTTTAAAAAACGGTATCGTACTATTAGTTTTTTAACAAAAACACTTTCCGGTTGATTTTAGTGCTGACATGGCACCGGCGTTGTCTAACGTGGCACCGGATATTTAAAAACCAAAAAAATTTTGCTAACTCATCATGGCCTAATTACCTAAAAAATCTTGAACTTTTATACTTTTAACAATTTTAGCACATTCTTTTTAAGTTTTTAAAAAACAGTATCATACTATTAGTTTTTTAACAAAAACACTTTCCGATTAGTTTTAGTGGCTTTTTTAGCTGATGTGGCACCAGACCTTTTTGAAATGGAATTAAATATTTAAAAACCAAACAAATAGAATTAAATTATGCAACAATACTACATAATAAATCAAATAAATTATAGAAGAAAAATTGAGATTTTTGGAATCAAAACAACAACAATACTAAGCAAAAACATAGACAATAGAATATACAAAAATAGAGACAACAAAATAATAATTTTTTTTATTACATGAAAATCAACAATGAAATGTTTTAAAAATTATATAATGTCTCAACAATTATTCTAATTTGATTTTCCCATTAACTAAGCAATTAAACATTAGGTAAGTTGTTACTATACTCTCAAATCTATAATTTTTATAGGCAGAATACTAGCAATGGCGTGGAATTATTGGAGAATTAATAATAAAAGTATACAATTAATTGCATGACTCAATTCGCTTTCCTACAATTAGTCCTGATTTGGCCATTTGTGCCTGTAAGTGGGTTAAGGTTTCTCATCTTGACCATTCATTGGCAAAATCTATACTGAAAGCGGTTGGATTGGAGCTATAAAATTTGACTTGAGAATCAGTAGAACCCACGACTAAATTTCAGCCGTTCACAAGCCATCAGTTGCCGGAGACAAGTGTCTAAGTTGGCGACTTGCCATTGCAAAAAACAATCTTGTTGGACGAGAATCAACTCCGGTGCCACGTGCCACATCGGCTAAAAAAGCCACTAAAACAAACCGGAAAGTGTTTTAAAAAACTTGAAAAAATGTGTTAAAATTGTTAAAAGTATAAAAATTAAGAATTTTTTAGGTAATTAAGTCACGATGAGTAAGCAAATTTTTTTTTTTAAAAAAAAATATCCAGTGTCACGTCAGCGCTAAAACCATCGGAAAGTATTTTTGTTAAAAACTAATAGTATGATACCGTTTTTTTAAAACTTGAAAGAATGTATTAAAATTGTTAAAAATGTAACAGCTCGGGATTTTTTAAGTAATTAGACCTAATTTAAAAGACTGCGTATTGAACTTTTAAATTGTATCATATGAATGGATAGTGAAATGGTAAGATAATGAAATGACAAGGAAAAATTCAACGTGTAAACTTTTTTTTTTGAACAGTGACTTTTTTTAAAAGACTTTTTCAAAGCGTAAACTTTAATGATCCGATCCTTTGAATTGTGGATACTTCATTTTTCTACAAGTCATCAATTTATACTTCCTTCGTTCCAAACTAATTGTCTCTTTTTAGTATTTCACTTGAATTAAAAAAAGTATTTAATAGACTTATAAAATAGCTAAATTAGATTAAATTACCTTTCTCTAGATATATTTAAAACTTATTAAATTTTACAAAATCAATTAGATAAAGGTAATATAAGGATATAAGGATAAAATAAGAAAGAAAAATTAATGTTGTATTGGATATATAAAAGTGACAATTAGTTTAAAATTTTTTTATTTAAAAAAGAAACAATTAGTTTGGAACGAAGAGAGTACTATATTTGATTTTGGAGCTTTTTTATTTTATTTATTTATTTTCTTGAACTAACAAAAGACAATTACAACTTATCAAAATAGACTAGAGGAGTAAGATTAGTCTATGTTTCAATTTCTAAACCTTGAATTTTAATGTACATGTGATCGACAATTGCTGGCAGACATATTTTCTTCCACGAATAAAATTTGACAATTCTTTGTTACATGCAAATAAAAAGGTACGTGATATTTTCAAATTTCATGTACTAACAACGCTCTCAGTTTTTTTAAAAGATATTGGGAGTTCATAAAAATCTAATTAATTCAATTTTATTCGGACAGTAAAAAATTTTTAATGATTAATTTAACGCGACTACATACACCAGATAAAACTCTCGAATATTTAATTTATTTGATCTTCACATTATTATCCATATTAATAAGGAAAATGCATTATTTTAGGCATAATGCATTTCCGGCCTCTTGTACTTGACATAATTTGTCAGTTTGAAACCTCAACTTATAGTTTTGTCATTTCAATACTTAAACTTGTCTAAAATGCACTAATCTATACCAATATAATGATATAATGCATTTACCACCCACTCTATTTATCACTTTTTGTTAGTTTGACGCATCTACTTATAGTTTTTGGTCAGTCAAACCCTTAAGATGTGGCACATGTTGATTCGCTAATCTATGTCACGTATGCTGACAAGGGTTTCAAATTTACATTTTAGGTAAATTCACGTGTTAAGCAAAATTATAAGTTAAGATGTCAAACTAACAAAAAGTAACAAGTAAATAGAGTCAAAATTTATTTTTTTTATTTTTTATTTTTTTTATTTATTTATTTTTTTTTTTTTTGAAGAAAGGAGGCAACAAGCCTAAAACAAAGAGGACAGCAACTACGTCCTGATCAGTCAGGATAAGACACGCCCCTACGGTCATGGTCGATCGATTCCCTTAAGCCTGGCGGCATTTTGCTGCAACCTATCTCATCCCAGAGGCCCTGAGCTTGCTTCTAAAGCCAATAAGTCAGCTGAGAAGTTTTTTTTTTTTTTTTGAAATAAAGTCAGCTGCGAAGTTGGCTTCCCTATATACATGCTGAATTTCCACAGTCCAATCCCTCCTCAGCAGCGCTTTTATTGCTTTCAACATTCAAAATGGGGCCTTTTGCAAATACTGAAAGTGAAATGACAGACTTTGAATTGTCAAATTAATTTTGTGGCTACTAACTGTCCACATGCAAATCAATAATTACAAAAAGAAAACTAAGATTTAATTTTGAAAATATTTTAACACTTGATGCAAGGGGATATTTTATTTTATCTTTTAATCAGTAAAAGTTTAGTTTTTAAGAAATATTTCAAATTTCATTTTTGAATATATAACTCAATTATATAAAAAAACTACTTTAAAGTC